>VDFB02172769.1:48065-174186 GCA_007258455.2 Sequoia sempervirens | reverse complement strand
GGGGAGATAAAGATAAGTAGAGAGGGAAGGATGTGTAGAGAGAGAGAAGATATAGAGAGAAGTAGAGAGGAGAGGGAGGGAGGGAGGGATAGGTAGGGAGGAGATAGATGGGTGAGAGAGAGAGGGGAGAGGGAGGAAGGGAGAGAGAGGGAGGGAGAGGAGAGATAGAGAGTAGAGAGGGAAGGAGAGAGTGAGAGAGAAAGATGATACAACTTGTTGAGCATTGAAATTTAACCTCCTGATTATTGAAATTTGACATGTTGATTACTAAAATTTGACTAAGTCTAAAAAATTATAAAATCTTCCAAAAAATAGAATTTGCATTATAACTCCAAGGGATCCGAAACCACTCTCAAACATCCCGAAACTATGTACATGAAATATAAATTAATATATAAGGAAGTAAATGCCCATATGTAAATGTAAAATTATACTTAATGTTTATTTCATGTATATAGTATCCCTGACAGAGAAAGAGAAAAAGAAAGAGTTCACAGAAATGTATTGCAAAAATTCATGCTTCATATTTAGTGAGCACCGAATTTGGCACTAGCCAAATGGAGTGCTCCATTTGGCTAGCACCAAATTTGGTGCTCACCAAATGAAAAGTGCCAAAATTATTTAAATTTTAAAATACTGAGCCTTAGGCTCAGTCGTTCAAGCCATTTAGCAAGCACCAAATTTGGTGCTTGCCAAATGGTCATTTCAGGTAAAAAAACAAAAGTGGCACCTTGTTTGTCTTTTAGATTGGTGCACACACCCCTATATTCCACTAAAAAATGAGGATTCTTGGAACCTCATACTCATGAAGAAAATAATTAGGTCAACAATAAATTCCCCACTCATTAGGTCCAGTACATTGTAGAAGGGTTGCCCATGTCCTAACTGTCATCTTCATCAATACTCTATAAAAACATGTCCTTTCTAGGCCTTATCTAATCATGAAGTACATTATTGTATATACCTACCATACCCCAAACATTAATGGTCATGGGATTGAGTGTGAAAACAAAAAAATTAGTTAGGAAATTCATTGAAATAATGGTATGGGGATGGTATGATAAATGTTGGCCTTGATTTTGTAGTTGGTGGGCCTTGAAATGTATTAATGGAACTCTTGGGTCATCCTCCAAAGTTTCAAGTATCTTAAAATACTTTTTTAACCTTAAAATATCCTTGTTTTTCCTATGTTAGCCATCCTACCCTTCCTCAAAACCTATCAAGAGAAAATATAATAGTTCTTAGAATTCTTGGAGCTTTACTACCCTATTGGAGTTGTCAGAACTTCACTACCCTATTTTGGTGTTTAGGGATTTCTCAGGAACCAAAAGTGGTTCTATAACCACCACAAACCACTGGCAACTAGAAATTTCCTTGCTTCTCTTGCTTTGTCTGTTCAAAAACTATATGTGTTGGAACCTCCATTCAAAACATAATTCTCATCGAGAACCTTGTCGAGGATCCATTAATAACTCAACACCTTGGTGTAGGTTTCAAGTTTCAAACAAAGCTTCAATGACCCACTTTTTTATTTCCCTACTTTTCAAAGGTCCATTGCCCAATTAGAACCCTTTGACAAGCTTCATTAAACATTTTATTTGGCACTTACAAGATTAAAACTCCACTACAACACTATCTTCTCTTCCTCTTGTCAAAGATTCATTGAGAACTTAGAACCTAAGGTGGAGGTTCTAAGCTCCTTGAAAAAATATAGCATACCTTTCTTCCTTATGTTCCCCTATGTTGGAGGTTCACTACCCACTGGAAACCTAATGCTTGTAGGCACTTATATGCTTGTCAAGAATTTGGGAAATTTTGGAACCATATTAAAGTTTTGATAGGTTCTCAATACATCTCAAATCACTAACAAAGGAAAATATTTAACTTATTGGACTTTTAGGTCAAGGCCAAATGTTACAAATAGGAGAGAAAGGATAGCAAAGGAAACATCCACATTTAACACTTAGACCAAGGAAACATGGGGAATTTAACTTACAAGGATTTTATGAAATTCTAAAAAGCCTTAATAGGACTCAAATGGCAATACATCAAATTATTTATCAATGAAGGTGGAATGAAGCATGAAACGACAACATGTTTTTTACCCTCACAATTGTTGGTGAATTGGCAACTACTAATTATTGCAAATATTATTGTCATTGATGTCAAAGGGAAGAAGTAAAAATTGTTGCTATCATTTTTTATCTTTTATTGACATGCCAAAGGAAAAATTTTATTATATTTTAATGTTAATTTTGTGGTATTAATGGGTTGGATGCCCCATTCATGTGTGGCACCCATATTGGTGAAATTTTCCTTTCTTAATTTTGGGCCGACCCATGAGAAAGATATAAGAAATATTTATTATTTATCTTGAGTCTCAATGTTGGCCAACCTTCTTAGATTTGTGCCTACTTTGGAGAAATTAAAATAAATTACAATTAAATTATTTGATGAGGCTAATCCCCCTCATAGAGGTGTCCCACTTTGGGGATTTAATATTTAAAATAAAATACTTATATTTGAATTTTTTCCAACCTCTTTGGGAGAGTCACATATCATGGATGAAGAGGTATTTGATGGGGTATAAAAGAAAGTAAGATGGTGGAGTAAAAAGAAAGCACTTAACAAATATCTTTCCTATTTAAAATTAGACTTTAAGAGTAGATATGAAGCAATTAAAATAAGACTTCAAGAGTATATTTAAAAGAAATTTATGAGTAGATCTAAAGGTGATTTGGAGTAGACATATGAGGTGATTTGGAGTAGACATATAAGCTGATTTGGAGCATACCTTTAAGAAAAATTTATAGCAAACATTGTATTTGATTTGGAGCAAAATTTAGATAAAAATTTGCATTGTTTTGGAGCAAAGATATAAAGCGAACTTGAGTAGAGATATAAGGAAAATTTGGAGCAGAGATATAAGGTGAACTTGAGTAGAGATATAAGTCAGATTTGGATCAAAGATATAAGGTGTTCACTTGAGCAGAGGTATAAGGGAGATTTTGGAGCAAAGATTAAGACAGAATTAGACAAAAATAAGTGAAGTTTTGGAGCAAACATTAGAGAGGTTAGTATCTCTCATTAGAAGATATTGGTGTCACTTGTTGGGTTGGTGCTTAGTGATGGGCATTGGTGTCTCCAATGGGTTGGATCCTACAAATATTGTAACAAAAGTTTTATATAAGCAATATTTTGTTGTGGTTTTCTCTCGTAAGGGTTTCCACATAAATCATGTGTTCTTGTGTGATTGATATTGCTATGGTTGTTAAGTTTTAAAAAATAAAGATTATCTTATACTAATTCACCCTCTCTACCCCCTACCCTCCTCTCTCATTCGCAGTATAAGTGTGTGCTCATCACTAACTCACTTACCAATAGATCCAATGGTACATTGAAGATTAATTAGATTAATGAATGTTTTATCACTTGTTTGTCCCTTAAGCCTTCTCTATGAAGTGGATTAATATGCCTTACATTAATTTATGAGTTAGAAAGACTTGAGATGATGTCTTTAATATAATTCCTTAGACATAAACTTTGAAACATTTGATGTATTACTTGATAGATAATGACTACAATCTAGAATAATTAACCCAAAAAAAATTATATTTCTTTGATAATTACATATTCATGTGATTCAATCATGTCTAATTTTATAAAACTAATAAAATAGATTCACCCATTACAATTATAAAATTTTGAAGTACTTTGTTGTACAAATCTTCACAACAAACCTAGAATGACTTTTTTAAGTCTCCATTACAATTATAAATATATTTGAAATATTTTTTTGTACAAATCTTCACAACAAAACAATATTGAATAACCTATAATGACTTTTTTAAGTCCCCATGAAAGCAACTTATCAGATATCTAATCAATTAAGTTTTTGCATTTTTAAAACTTGGAAAGGGCATTTTCGTGACTTCAAGAGTAGATTTAAAAGAAATTTATGAGTAGATCTAAAGGTGATTTGGAGTAGACATATGAGGTGATTTGGAGCAAACATATAAGCTGATTTGGAGCATACCTTTAAGCCAAATTTATAGCAAACATTTATCTAATTTGGAGCAAAATTTGGATAAAAAATTGCATCATTTTGGAGCAAAAATATAAAGCAAACTTGAGTAGAGATATAAGGAAAATTTGGAGTAGAGATATAAGTTAGATTTGGAGCAAAGATATAAGGTGTTCACTTGAGCAAAGATGTAAGATTTTGGAGTAAAGATTAAGACAAAATTAGACAAAAATAAGTGAAGTTTTGGAGCAAACATTAGAGAGGTTAGTGCATCTCATTAGAAGAGATTGGTGTCTCTTGCTGGGCCAGTGCTTAGTGATGGGTATTGGTGTCTCCAATGGGTTGGTGCCTACACAGATTGTAACAAAAGTTTTATATAAGCAATATTTTGTTGTGGTTTTCTTTTGTAAGGGTTTCCACATAAATCATGTGTTCTTGTGTGATTGATATTGCTATGGTTATTAAGTTTTAAAAAATAAAGATTTTCTTATACTAATTCACCCTCTCTATCCCCTACCCTCCCCTACCTTCCCCTCCCCTTCCCAGTATAAGCGTGTGCCGATCACTAACTCACTTACCAATAGATCCAACCATACATTGAAGATTAATTAGATTGATGAATGTTTTATCACTTGTTTGTCCCTTACGCCTTCTCTATGAAGTGGACTAATGTATGTCTTACATTAATTTATGAGTTATAAAGACTTGAGATGATGTCTTTAATATCATGCCTTAGACATAAACTTTGAAACATTAGATGTATTACTTGATAGATAATGATTACAATCTAGAATAATTGACCCAAAAAAATTATCTTTCTTTGATAATTACATATTCATGTGATTCAATCATCTAACTTTATAAAACTAATAAAATAGATTCACCCATTACAATTATAAATATTTGAAATATTCTGTTGTACAAATCTTCAAACAAAACAATATTTAATAACCTAGAATTACTTTTTTAAGTTTCCATTACAATTATAAATATTTAAAATATTCTGTTGTACAAATCTTCACAACAAAACAATATTTAATAACCTAGAATGACTTTTTTAAGTCCCCATGAAAGCAGCTTATCAGCTATCTAATCAAGTAAGGTTTTGCATTTTTAAACTTGGAAAGGGCACTTAAAGAACTAACCAATTAATCTTTCGACGTTTTCAGGAATTTGGAAGGACAATTACGACTTTGGCATTTTAAAAACGTTGGCATTAGCGAGACGAAATCTATACGAATCTTAAAAAGTTGAGCAGTGGATTGTGTAGGCTCCATATCCTAAAATCCAGACCTATTTGAGCATGAAATGCACACCAGCAGATTAAACTTCTCCTATACAGATTCCCCATAAGCAAAATTTCTGTGATTGTATTCATTTGTTATGATGGCTGCCTACCTCATTGTGATTATGCTCCTGTTTGATTTCACCATGGGTTTGCAATTAGCCTGTATGCCTCCTCCATCAGTAGAATGCAAAATAAACCCTGGATTCCACATCTTCAATCCTCTGGGCATTTGGGATGACAGTGAGACTTGTGTGCCTCCTCTATCAATAGAAAGCAATTTAAGCCATGGATGCCACATATTCAATCCTATGGGTATTTGGGATGACCGGGGTACTTGTGAGGCTCAAATGCTGCATGGCCCAAATCAGAATCCGAGCTTATACAGGCAGTTGCCCATGGAGTGAAAAACAAGCAAAAGATTAGAGTGGTGAGTGGGCTGGCTCACAGTCTATCAAAATTAGCCTGTGTCGGAAAGCAAGGGCTCATTATCTCCACCCAAAACTATAATTCAGTAATTGCAATCAACAAAACTGCAATACCATTTACTGTCCAATCCGGAGCAATGATGAAATATGTGATTGAAGAAGCTGCAAAGGAAGGACTGGCAATTTTCCTAACCAGCCATGTTGTTTCTGTTGATGTACCTGGAGATGGCTTTAACACCGTAGTTGGCAGTCCAATCACAGCAATGAGCGTTCAAACAAAGGCTTATCAGTGTGAGTATGATCTTCACACTTACCCACTAAAAAACACCAGCCTGCCTGTTCGCCTGCAATCTATTTGGGGAAATGTGTTTAGTTTTACGGTATGGGCTATTTGAGAGGCAAACAGAGCAAGGGCAAATATTGTAGGATGTTAATTCCAAAATAATTACAATTCTAAATTTGAGCAAATGCATTTAGTTTTATTGTATTGCAGTCTACAAGATCCCCAGTAGTAAGCTGCCTGCTAGGCATAAGCTATTTGAAGTGAGAGGTAAGCAGGGCAGGGGCAATGCAAACACATCTAATATTTAACCAGTAAACTTGCTTTGTTCTGCTATCCAGATGACACAATCCAAGCTAAAGAAGATGTGGATGCACTCTGCAATGGAGTGGAGCTGCTAATCTCATCCACGACAAAGGGTTGTGGCTTCTTGAATGATGGAAAACAGTTCACAGGGTACCCTGTAATTGGATTCAACCATCGGATGCAAGCATCTGGTGGATGCCAAGGAAGCCACCCTAGTTACCAAGATAAACAGAAGAGTTGCACTCCCACCGAGATTTTGGATAAAAATAACACAGTCTGTTCCTGCGATCGACGGCTGCACACTAATGCGGTCTTCGACGTGGAGCTGAGAGTATCAATGTTTCATCTCCATGAGGCAATTGAGGACATAAAGAAAATTAGGGATTTGAATCGCTCAAGGCTGTGTGACCGGGGTTCATTTTCAGTCGGTGGAATATACATGCGTTCTGTTAAGAAATCAGATGCATATCTTGGACCTGCAGAGGATCAGGGGACTTTAGAGCTGCAAACTTATCGGCCAAGGGAAGCAGGCACACCTAAGTGGAATGATGATGTGTTTCAAGAAATTGAGCAAATGGTGATAGAAAAGTACAGAGGTGTACTGTTAATTTTTATAATCCAGCAACAGATTAATTGTACAATAAATTCATAGAAAGAAATCTGATTTATAACAATTAATACAACTGGGTTAATTAACAACTAATAACAGCGGAAGCAAAAATAACAATAAGCCAATCACAAAAAAAGAATAACACAGATATACCCAGGGAACCCCAATGTGGGGAAAAATTTGCAAATGTTGGATCTTCTATTCAACCTAACAGCAAACTTTTTTTTCGAAAAAAATAATATGAGTTTGCTACAACAATCTTGTATTTATAGAGCTTAGCTACTTTACTTAGCGTGCAAGGAAAGAATCCTTCCTTGCTTTCTTTGGCTTTATTTACATATAAAATCACTCTTGGATTTATTTTATCCTCACAAATTCAAAAACATTCTATTAAAGAATAAAAAAAAATTGTTGTTGCCAAAAATCCAACTCGAATTGATTTAAAGCAAATCTAATCTTGAGTTGCTTTAAAACAAATCCATATCCCACTTTTCGAACTACAAAAATCAACACTCCCTCTTAGCGAAGAAAGTGTTTTGCACCACACCCTACTTGTCCCTGAAGAATTCAAACTTGCTCTTTATCAAGGCCTTCGTCAGGATATCTGCTATTTGTTCGTCCGTGGGAATGTAATTGAGCTTCACTATCCCCTTCTCCACACAATCTCTGATGAAGTGGTACTTGATCTCAATGTGCTTTGACTTGTCATGTAACACTCGATTCTCAGAGAGTTTGATGCAACTCTGATTATCACAGTAAATGACTGTAGGATCCAGCTCTTGATCAAAGAGCCCAGCTAGAAGTTTATGAAGCTAGATAGCCTCACATGTAGCCATACTAGTTGCCATATACTCAGCCTCTGCAGAACTTAGTGCAACTGACTTCTGTTTCCTACTATACTAAGAGACTGCTCATGATCCCAAACTGAAACTGCACCTTGAAGTACTCTTACGATCAGCTGTACTACCTGCCCAATCTGCATCAGTAAACCCTTCGAGCTTCACTCCATCTTGTTGAACATACTTCAGCCCATAATCAATTGTACCTTAGAGATATCTCAAAATATGTTTCGCAGCTATCCAATGCACACATTTAGGTTCCACCATAAACTGATTGAGTGAGTTCACTGCAAAACAAATGTCTGGTTTGGTGTTGACCAGATACATAAGAGAGCCTATCAACTGTCTGTATAAAGTCGGGTCCACTACCTCTGATATGGAAGCATCAATCTTCTTCCAATTGGTCACAAATGGCATTGACATAGGCTTACAGTTTTTCATCCTGAATCGCTTCAAGATATCAATTAAGTACTTCCCTTGTCCAAGGAAGATCTCTCCCTCCTTCTGCCACAACTCCAATTCTAGAAAGTAGTGCATCAACCCCAAGTCCATCTCAAACTCTCTTGCAAGATCTTGCTTGCAGTGTGCTATGAACTCCTCTGACTCTGTGAGAAATAGGTCATCAACATATAACAACAATATGAGAAGTTCACCCTTCACCTGAACATAGTATAGGTTTGAATCCGCTTCACTCTTGATAAAGCCCACACTCTGCAAGTAACTATCAATACGTGAATACCATGCCCTAGGAGTCTTCTTGAGTCCATACAGTGCTCTTTTTAACCTGCATACATGAGAATCCCTCTCATGTGCTTCAAATCCTTCTGGCTGGTCTATGTAAATCTTTTCCTCAATCACTCCATTGAGGAAGGCCGTCTTTACATCCATTTGGTGAATCCTCCAACCCATTTGTGCTGCTACAGAAACGATAGCTCTTATGGATGAGTACCTGGCTATTGGGGCAAAAGTCTCATCATAGTCGACTCCCTCCTTCTGAGAAAACAGCTTAGCCACAAACCAAGCTTTGAATTTCTCTACACTACCATTTGCAGCATGCTTAATCTTATACAGCCATCTCGAGCCCACCACAAACTTATCTTCTGGTCTTGGTACTACCTCCCACATACTGTTCTTCATGATGGAAGAATACTCTTCCACCATGGCATCTCTCCACACTTGGTGCTTGGATGCCTCCTGAAAGTTGGAAGGCTCTACTTCAATTAATTCACTCATAAGTGCCACATACTCAAAATAACGTCTGGGAGCCCTTCTTTGTCTGACTAAATCTTGAGGATCACCTACATATTCTTGAGCCTCTCTCAATGTTTGCTCAACTGCCCTGTTTCTTCTCTTCTCACTAATAAGAATCTGAGGCTGAGGAATTATTTGTTCCTCTATCTAATTATCCTGCTTGTTCTGCTCTCTAGCTTGCATGACTAAAGTTTGAGGAATTTGTGCTACCTCAACTATGGATGATTGTTCCTCCTCATTCATCAAGTTACTTAACTTCTGAAGAGCCCTCTTTTCCTCAAACTTCACATCTCTGCGAACCACTATTTTCCTGAGAGCAGGAATGTAAACCCGATAAGCCTTAGAAGTTTCACTATACCCAACAAGGATACCCTTCTCTGCAGTAAGTTCCAACTTGGTTCTCTTCTCAATAGGAATGTGACAATACACAAGGCATCCAAAGATGTGAATGTGCCCCAAATCTAGTTTCTTACCAGTGAACGCCTCTTTTGGAGTCAATTTTTCCAACACTTTGTGAGGGATCCTATTCTACAAATACACAGTTGTGTTGCAAGCTTCTGCCCATAAGAACCAAGGTAGATCCTGGTCATGAAACATGGAATTGGCTGCTCCAACGATAGCTCTATTCTTTCGTTCAGCAACCCCATTTTGTTGAGGGTTGTATGGAACTGACAACTCTTTCTTGATACCTTCCTGAGCACGAAAATCTTTGAAGGCATTCAAGATATACTCGCCTCCATTATCAGACCTTAGTATCTTGATCTCCTTCCCAGTTTGGTTCTCCACGAGAGCCTTAAACTCTTTGAACCTATTGAAGACTTTATCTTTATTCTTCATGAAATATATCCACGTCTTCCTGGAGAAATCACCAATGAAGGTAACATAATACTCATATCTATTCAAGGATGTTGTTGACATAGGTCCACACACATCTGAGTGTACGAGATCCAAAATCCCTTCAGATCTAGTGTCGCTACTTGGAAAACTGGTCTTGACATATTTCCCAAGAGCACAACCCTTGCACACCTCATACTTTTCTATCTTCATCTCAGGCAGCTCTGTCACTATTTCCTTAAGAATATTAAGTGCTCCATGGTGAAGGTGAGCCATCCTCCTATGCCACAATTCTCCTATCCCTTTACAGCTACTAACCAACACCTATGCTGACTCAAACTGTAACTGAAACAAGCTGCCATGCCTGACACCAATCACTTTTGCAATCTTGGAATCTTTGGGATGAATATAGACTTTTCCCCTCTCAAAAGTCACGATGTAACCCTTGTCTTCCAAGGCAGAAACTGAGATTAAATTCTTTGTCATGCTAAGGACATACAACACATCCTCCACCAACAAAGGTTTGTCAGACTCCCTCTAAAACTTGACGGTGCCAATACCAGTTGCATGGTACTTGGCATTGTCTCCGAGCTCAATATAGAAATCCAACTTCTTCTCCTCCAACTTGGTGAAACATTCTCTGACTCCCATCATGTGGCGAGAAGCCCCACTATCAATATACCATACCTTGTTGGCAATTGAACTTGAGAGACAGGCAATGAGTGAAAACTCATTCTCAAATCGTGATGCAAACTCATCCACCTCTGCTGTAGCAACAAATTGCTTCTTCTGCTTGTCCTTATTTTTCTTATTCGAACATTGACTAGCATAGTGACCCATCTGATGGCAACAAAAACATTTAATCTTGCTCAGATCTTTCTTCTTCCCACTCTTGGAAGAAGAAACTTTCGATTGCTCTTTATTTGACTTCTTCTTACCCTTGCTTGCAAGAGCAAGATTTTCTTCATCTTGAACCTTCTTCGTCTGATCTCCTCAATGAGCACCTTCACGGATCTCCTCCTGAACAAAATCATCTCAAAGTCTTGCCCAATCAGGTAGCTGATCTCTGCTGACAACACACTTGACAAACACTTCCCAGTGCTTTGAAAAACCATTCAAGGCTATACGCACCAACTCATCTTCTTTAATTGTCTCTCCAACAGCAGCAAGCTCATCCCTGACTTGTGTCAGCTTGAAAAAGTAAGAGGTCACACTCTCGCCTTTGGACATCTTGGTATTATGCAATTTGTCCTTGAGCATCATCTTACGACTCTGATAGTCGCTCTAATAAAGTTTTGTAAGCATATCCCACATCTTCTTGGCAGTGTCTTTCCCTGATAAATGAGGAATTAAATGATCTCTTACTCCATCCAGGATAATCCTTTGAGCCTTGGCCTCTTTGACTTCATGCGAATCTAAGGCAACAGGATCATTTGTTGGTGGAGTCACTTCTGTGCTAGCATAGATCCACAGCCTATTCTCCTTGAGAACAGATGTAATCTGAACCTTCCACTGCAAGAAGTTAGACGCACTCTTGAGCCTGTCCTCGTATCGAACACTGGTTGCCATAGCCACAAAAAAACTGGAGACGAAAACCTGATGACTTTTTTTTTCTTGAAATCTTTGTCACAAATCTTGGCTTCGTATTTAGAGTTTAGAGCTCTGATACCATGTTAATTTCTATAACCCAACAACAAATTAATTGCACAATAAATTCACAGAAAGAAATCTGATTTATAACAATTAATACAACTAGGTTAATTAACAACTAATAAGAGCGGAAGCAAAAATAACAATAAATCAATCACAAAAAAAAGAATAACACAGATATACCTAGGAAACCCCAATGGGGGGAAAAACCTGCAAATGTTGGATCTTCTATTCAGCCTAACAACAAACTTTTCTTTCGAAAAAAATAATGAGTTTGCTACAGCAATCTTGCATTTATAAAGCCTAGTTGTTTTACTTAGCGTGCAAGGAAAGAATCTTTCCTTGCTTTCTTTGGCTTTATTTACACATAAAATCACTCTTGGATTTATCTTATCCCCACAAACTCAGAAACATTCTATTACAGAATAAAAAAATCATGTTGTTGCCAAAAATCCAACTCGAATTGATTTAAAGCAAATCTAATCTTGAGTTGCTTTAAAGCAAATCCATATCCCACTTTTCGAGCTACAAAAATCAACATGTACTACACTAGGGGAAGTCTAGAGGTCATTTGTTTGGTGGTGTGGCCAAGTGGGCTATAGACCTTGAGAAGTTTCTCAAGGTGAAGAATAAGTTTGATCCCATTGGAATTTTTTCTAATGATTGGACTGATGGCTTGTTTCGGATCGAAGGTAGAAGAGTGGAGGAGTTGAGGGATGGATGCGCCCTGGATAAGATGTGCAAGTGTAGAGAGGATAAACATTGTGCTCCAAATAAAAGGTATTTCTACGAAGAGGGAAGAATTTGGAACAAGGCTCGTGTTTGCAGGAAATCATCTTGATAGTGGTGGTGGGCCTTTCCCGGGCCATGGGCACCTGGGAGTAAATCAATTGCAAGTGCTATACAAATATGTAGAGACTAAATAGAGGAATGATAGTTGTTTATTGCTTTATTTAAATAAGGACTAGTTTTATTATTAAGCATAATTTATTGCATTGTTTGATAAATTGTTTTTCTAGAATATAATTTAATTAATTAAATCAGTAGTAAATTTATTTTTTTATTTTTATTAATGTTTGTTTATTTTAAATGGCAATGGTAAGTATTTTTATTATCTAATAATTTATTTTAATTTAAAAGTGTAAATTTTGTAACCTTGTCAAATTATGACAATGGCAACAACTTGGTACCACAAACTTACTTTCTTATCTTTAAAAGGATAAGCTCTCAAGACATAGCGGTAGAGAATTATTTATGGGAATTCATTTAAATTGACTCCACCTACACTTTCTTTTATAGGAATTGAAGGCTCCATAATTCACAAGAGGCAAGATAGGACAAGACTAGTCCCTTAGAAGAGAGGCAAGTTGGGACAAGACTAGTCCCTTGGAAGCTAAGGGACGAGCCCAAACCGGTAAATAACCAAGGTAAATCTAGGTGGAGAGAATCGATCTTGGGACCTATATGGGACGAACCCAAAACCTTTAACCAACAACGCCACCCATTTGGGTTTGTTAGTAAAATGTTAACAAGAAAATATGAATACATAATCACATAACATCCAACTCATATATATACATCATAAGTGTACACAATGACAAATCAATCATACATCTAACTTGTACACACATCACATTTACACATAATGATTCTTACATACATAACATGTACACATAATTATCATTTCATACATACATCACATGTGTATATATCAATCAACTTGAATAGACACATAACATGTACACATACTAATCAACTCATAGACACATCACAAATGCATATATTAATCAACTCATAGATAAATCACATGTACACATAATAATCATCTAACGAATATGAATTCAAAGTGTTTCTATTATATGTATCTCCCCCTTTGCCTAGTTCACTAGCACATAAACCCTTATAATAAGGTAACAATAGAGAAAAAGGAAACATGTGGTCTATCTTTATTTTATTTCACAACTACTTGTGAAGGTAAGTTAAAAAATAAATATCTTTTTAACTTGAAACACAAAGTGGCATATATGATATGAACTTTGAAATGATATATATATATATATATATATATATATATATATATATATATATATATATAAAATAAAATTGACTCTATGATTTAATTTAATTGTTGATAAATAGTGAAAATGAAATTAAGTGAAACCTCACTCTTTATATAATAATGTTTATTTAGTGTATAGATTTTTTTTACCTATCTTAAGAATATAATTTTTAAATAAAGATGAAAATTTGTGTGTACTGAAAATCTATTTATTCAAAATAGATTAAAATTAAATCATATTGACATAAAATCAACTCCAATAGTTATCCCTACATATGGTTGCAAGCGCCAATCATTTTAACAAGAGGGTGAAGAAATTTTAAGAAAGCTTACAAGCTTTCTGTGATATGCAGTGTGACCATTTGTTTGACAGTTAAAAATGAAGAACAAGATGCTTTCTATTATTTTACCAACGGTGAGGGGTCATGTTAAGTTGATCAAGCAATTGCAAAGTTTTACAACTTGAAAGCTGTGTTCTATCCTACAGCAGACAAGTTCAACTTCTAGGAAAATTAGAGAATTCAACATCACGAGATCTTTGCAGATGAGAAACAGACACAACCTTCCTTGTTTCAAAGCTCGTCTATAGGGAATAGTGTCAATGACTTTTTTGGAAAATTACAAGATTTACAAGATGTTTCAGAGCTATGTACAGATACTCTAGATTTCTCACTTTCAGATATATTCACTTGCCAGTTCATATTTTCTTTTCCTTTCATATTTTTTATGTAATGAAAAGTCAACTAGCAATGGAGATAAAAATAACAAGATATTAGCAGAGGAAACTGGGAATGCCCATTGATGCATTCAAGTTCTTTGAATATGAGAGAGTTGACAGTTGATGTTTCAAAGCTGTGGACAAATGACCCGGCTTTCTCACTAATAGAGAATTTACAAGATATACACGATGTCCCAGAGCTATGCATAGATGTTCTTGTTTTCTTACTCTCACATATTGAACGTATCTAGAACTTGACATTTCAAATATTCTCTCAGATGTTTTATGTGATGAAAAGATAATGGAGATAAAATATAACAGGATATTAGCAGAGGAAAAGAGAGTATACTCTGAAAGGAAGCCAAGTACGCATAAAAGCTTCCAACACCAATCTATCAGAGGAGAGAATGCACAAATTTTAATAGTTTCAAACTCTTATTCAATTACAATAAAGAAGATGCACATAACAAGTAAAGATAAATAACATCAAAGACATAATAAAAACACATAAGACCAAATATACGAGGGGAAAACCCTTTCAAGAAAAAAACCCCACACTCCAAAACCCTGAATAATGTATTATTTGTAAACAATGGTTACAATACATTTACAATGCAAGCTTCTATAGGATTTTGACTGTGTTACAATTTTGGAGTAAATCCGGCAGCATAAAACTATCTCAATACAACATCATACAACTCCAAAATACAAGTGCTCAATATATAAGAGCTTACAATACAAAATTGAACATTTATAAATCAACTACCAAAGGTTGAATATGCCACATAGAAAACGCCAAAACCACTACACACGCATAATGGTAAGTTTCCAATTGTCATCACATGCGACATTGCAATTGTCAATTGTTACTAAACTTGCACATGCAAAACCTACACTTGCCAAATAATAATTGTACCTTAAAAAATCACATTCCATGCAAACTCAACACGAAAATAGAAGAAACCTCCATGCACACTTCCACGTCTAAACACAACTTTCCTACTTGACTCCTCAGAAATAGAAACAAGTTGTAACTCACAAGACAATGTGAGAAAATAGCAACATTAAATATTTAAAAAATTAATGATAGAAAAAATTAAAGGTTGAGACACCTTTATTTTCCTAACATTCTCCCACTTTTCGGACACCTTTGAAGAGTCAATGGAAGTAACATGATTTAACTGCTAGAGGTTGAGAGGCCCATAGACTTCAAACGCCATTTGAACTTCTTTGTGCTCATTGGCTTTATCAATGCATTTGCAACATTGGTCAGTGTGTCAACCTTCTCTAACTTCACCTTTCCATCTTCCACCATATCATGAGAAAAATTCAAAACTGTACATCAATATGATTTGTTCCAGCATGGAAAGTAGGAATCTTTTCCAAGCAAATGGCACTCTTACTGTCACAACAAATAGTGATCTAACTTGAATCAAGCCCAACATCTGAACACAAATGCTTAAGCCAAATGGCTTCCTTACAAGCATGAGTAGCTACCATGTACTCTACTTTTTTCATGGATAAAGTGACTACAACTTATTGCTTACCCATCCAACTAATGGAACCACCAAACATCATGAATACATATCCATTGGTGGATCTTTTGTTGTCAATATCTCTTGCCCAATTAGAATCCACAAACCCACGAATACAAATTGAATGCCAAGGTCCAATAGGATAACCATGAAAACACAAGGAATACTTGGAAGTACCCCTCAAGTATTTGAACACTCTCTTAACTGCATCCCAATTCACCTGTCCAAGATTAGCCATAAAACGAATCAAGCCTTCCACTGCTTGAGCAATGTTTGGTCTTGCATAGACCATAACATACATCAAACTGCCTACAACACTAGCATACGGTACTCTGGTCATGCCCTCCATCTCAAAGGGAGACTTTGGACAATCCTCTACAAAAAATTTCATCCCTTGCAACATAGGAACAACAAACTTTCTGCAATTTGTCATGCTAAATCTCTCCAACACTACATTCACACACTTACTCTAGCTTAACCAAAGCTTTATGTTAAATCTGTCTCTTTTGATTTCCATCCCCAAGATATACCAAGCTACACCTAAATTCTTCATTTCAAACTTTCATGAAAATTGAGACTTCAAATCTGAAATCGAACTTTTATGATCTTTCCCAAAAAATGACGAGGGTGCTAACTCAAGACATAGAATAGAGAATAATATTTTATTTAGAAATATGAAATTCTTACATGTAGAGGATCTCAAATCCTCGAGCTCTGCAATACATGCAAATTATAGAAATTACATAAGTTCCCCTTTTGCAGCATGTGAACTCTTTTTTCCAAAAAGCCACCCAAAAATCATAAACTAGCCCATAAATAGCCCCTTTAGGTTTGGAGCCAAAAAATCATTCGAATTATGATTTTGGGGGTTTGGTGCCAAATATTACAATTTGAAATTCAAAAATTGAGTCCTAATTCGAAATTTCCAATTTTCCAAAAATAGACCAACTTCTGGAAGCTATAACTTTTGATTCGGGACTCCATTTTTTGAACCGTTTGAACAGTTGGAAAGGTCTCAGAGTGAAGAATGTGCTAAAAACCTTCTTTGCTAGTTTAGATAATTTATGGTCCTGTACAGGACCATTTAGTGCCTCAAACTGGACTCAAAAGGTTTTTCAGGGCAAAAAGTAGAAACTAAAACTTGAATAACTTGCAAACTATGAATGATCTTGACCTGATTCTTTCACCAAAGTGCTTATTTTTTTGTCCTAAACCTTCCCATAAATTTTTGTTTTCCTACACCTTCAAATTCACACCTACTAAAAATAGCAGTTGAGCATAAAAAGCAAAAAAGTAGTTCTGAAAGTTGGGAACTCTTATTCAGCAAAAAGGGTATCTAGAAATGCCAAAACATCTACAAAAAGAAAACAAAAGGATCATAAATGGAAAGCATATTTTTGGGTGATGCAGGATTTCCCTCACACCACTCGATGCTCCTGCATCAAAAAACAACATATCATCAACATATAATACAATGATGAGAAAACGATCATTAACAATTTTGTAGTAAATACAATGATAAGATTTAGATCTCAGAAATCCCAAACTCAACACAAAGGTGTCAAATTTCTAATTCAACATCTTAGGAGATTGCTTAAGACCATACAAAGACTTTTTAACTTGCATACCAGATTTTCTTTATCTTTAACTACATATTGTTTAGGTTGTGACAGATAGAATTCTTCCTCCAAGTCACCATGAAGGAAGCCTATTTCACATCCATCTACTCCACTTCTAAAACATATGTTGTTTCTAGTGATAAATGGAACCAAATAGATGTCAGATTTGTAACATAAGAGAATATCTCACAATAATCTATCCCCTCCACTTGTGAATAACTCTTCATGACCAACCTTGCTTTATGCTTCTCAACACTGCCATCAAGACCAACTTTCTTCTTGAACACCCATTTTCAACCAACAAGTTTGCATCCTTCAAGGAAAGAACACCAAATCCCATGTATCATTTTTCTTCAATGCAGCCATCTCCTCATCCTAGCTTTCATCCAAAAATCTATATCACTCATACCCATAGCCTCTTGCATAGTCCTTGGCTCATCATCATTATCAATCAAAGAAAAAAATACAATTTAAATCAAATAATGAATAACCAAACCTTTTAGGTGAATAACTAAACCTATTAGGGTGTCTCCTATCACTTATAGACCTCCTTAATTGTTGAGGTTGAGGTTCTTCTTCTTCTTCAAAACTTTCAAAGCTTCTCAAGCTCTCCTCATCATCAGGTCCATTCTGCCAGGCTTCAGGTTCAACTTTCTTAGGGTCAAGAGGAAGCTAGACCACATCTTCTTTCTTTTATTCATTTTTAAGCTACAAAATATTCAAAGAAGGCTTCATCTCTTTGAGGATAACACTTCATCTATAGAGAACCTTTTTGGCCACTAGATCTCAAAGCTTGTACCCTGTCACACGTTGCCATAACCAATGAAGATACATTTAACAACTTTGTTTTCCAATTTCAAACTTTTCTCCCTTGGCACATGAGCATATCCCTCACAACCAAAGACATGAAGATGTCTCAATGAGAGCTTCTTGCCCGACCACTCCTCAACAAATGTCTTATCAACAAGAGCTGATGTAGGAGATCTGTTAACTAGATAGCATGTAGTGGCAACAACTTCAACCCAAAACTTTTATTCAAGGCTAGCTCCACTTAGCATACTCCTAGCCCTTTCCATCAACGTCCTATTCATCCTGTCCACAACTCTATTTTGTTGAGGGGTATATGGAGTTGTCTTATGCCTTTCAATACCATGTTCTTTACAGAACTTATTAAAATATGTGGAACAAAACTCACCACCATTGTTAGTACTCAAACAATTAATCTTCCTACTAGTCTGATTCTCTACCAAAGCCTTAAAATCCTTAAATTGACTGAAGAATTCAGATTTACTTATGATAAAAAAATAAATGTCATTGTAATCATCTATGAAATAAATAAAATATATAGATTTTGATAACGAAGGTACATTTACAAGACCAAAAGCATCAGAATGTACATAGTCCAAAACCCCAAAAGATTTGTGAGAACTGTGATAAAACTGAACATGGTTTTTCTTTCTATAGGCACAATGTTTGCAAAAATTGAACTCAAGATTACAATCATCAAGCCCCTAAACAAGGCATTTATTTTTCAGGTTATTACACCCTTTGCACCAATGTGACCAAGTCTTTGATGCCAAAACATTTTCTTCTTAGTAGGTAACTTCATCTTCAAAGCATGAGCACCCTTAGGTACCAAGAAAGCACAACCATCGAAAGTGGATGCAACTTTTTTCTTTTTTGTTGGTTCCAATGGTGAGAATAGTGACTCAAAAGTTCTTTTCTTCCTTTCCATAGAAGAACTATTGCACTAAAATGTGCATGCATCCAACTAAAACAAAGTGCCTATTCGAACACTCTTAGCAAGCACAAAAGCTCCTCTTATCATCTTGCATCCTCTATTTGATAAGACAACCTGCACACCCGCATCATTCAACTTACATAACACCATCGATCCCCTTCACTCTACCATCAAGGAATCTTATCTTGAATCTTGCATGACCAACAATATTCAGGTGAGAGTCATCACCAAGTATGTACACCTTCCCAACATCATAACTTTCATACTTAGAAAACCGATCTCGATGCGAAGTCATGTGGAAAGAAGCACCAAAGTCTAGCAACCAAAAATATTGCGATGCATGCATTGCCAATGCAGAAACAAAAGCATTTGCATTATCTTGAGAGGATTTATTAGATTCAGAATTGGAGAATGTTTTCTTTTTCTTCTTTTTCTCCTCCTTACAATCTTTATGAAAATGACTAGATTTTCCGCAATTCCAACATTTCACCTTGGTCTTACCAGGAGACTTAGATTTCCCATGAGATTTAGATTCTGACTTCTCTTGCTTTGTGTTCTTGTTTTTGCATTTTTCTTTCATTGTTCATTGAACTGCTAGAGCCTCCTTAGTTGTTTTAGAAGATTTTCTTTGCAATTCTTTAGATAGCAATGACACAACCAATTCATCCATATTAAAGGTGGTAGTGGTGCTTCCAATGGCCATGAAAAGGTGGTACCATGAATCTGGAAACAAACACAACAAATTCATGCAATGGTCCTCCTCCTTCATTTTCACACCAACAGAGTTTAGCTAGGCAACTAGCATGTTGAATATATTTAGATGATCTATGACAGATCCTCCTTCCTCTATCCGCAGAGAATGCATCTTTCGTAGGAATAAATTATTTACCAAAGATTTAGCCTGATAAACTAAACAAGTTTCTTCCAAAGAAGTGCATCAATATTCTCTTCATGAATGTTTAGGAGTACTAAATCAGCTAAAAAAAAAGTCTTATAAGACCCTTAGCCTTCTTCCACCAGATCCCAATCTTCTTGTTTCATGTCCGTTGGCATAGTTCCAAAAATAGTCCACAAATCGCGGTCTACAAGCATGTCTTCTATCTTGAGCTTCCACAACTCAAAGTTGTTTCCATTAAACTTCTTTATCTCAAGTCTACTAGATGTGCTTGCCATCTCCTTATTGCAATAGGGTCAATAAAAAATTTCTGCAACAGGCTCCCACTCAAATAAGATCAGTACAAAAGATCCTTTAACCCACAATAGGAAACAAAGGTGATCAAGCTCTGATACCAATTGAAAGGAGGCCAGGTATGTGGAAAAGCTTCCAACACCAATCTCTCAAATTAGAGAATGTGCAAATTTCAATAGTTTCAAACCCTTATTCAATTACAATAAAGAAGATGCACATAATAAGTACAGATAAACATCATTAGAGATACAATAAAAACACATAATGTCCAAATATATATGGGGAAAACCCTTTTAAGAAAAAAACCCCAAACTCCAAAATCCTAAACAATGTATTATCTGTAAACAACAGTTACAATAAAATTGCAGTGTAAGCTTCTATAGGAGTTTGATTGTGTTACAATTCTAGAGTAAATCCAACAACATAATAGTACCTCAATAGAATCATACAACTCCAAAATACAAATGCTCAATATATAAGAGCTTACAAAGTATAAATTAGACATTTCTAAATCAATTTCCAGAGGCTGAAGATGCAAAATGGAAAGTGCCAAAATCACTACACACACATAATGGTAAGTTTCCAATTGTCATCACATGCAACATTGTAACTACCAATTGTTACTAAACCTGCACATGTAAAACCTGTGCTTTCCAAATAATAATTGCACCTCGAAAAATCACATTCCATGCAAACTCAACATGAAGATATAAAAAACATCATGCACAACTCCACCTCTAAATACAACTTTCCTACTTGACTCCTCAAAAATAGAAATTGCAAGTTGTAACTCACAAGAAAACGTGAGAAAATAACAACATTAAATATTTAAAAAACCAATGCTATGGAAAAATAAAAGGTTGAGACACCTTCATTTTCCTAACATACCCATCATCATCATCACGTATTCCAACAAAAGACCTAACTTATGCACTTTCTAGAGGCATATATACTAGTTGATCATAATCATATATAGATGGTTATGAGGAGCTTGGCCGGACCCATCATCAATACGTATTCATTTTTATTTAACACATCAAAATGTTAGAAATCTACTATAATAATTTTGGTGAAAAATTATTTGATGTTACTATTGGTTCTATTTGTAGCCCGTTGATCTTTATCTCTTTGTTTGCTAACAAACTATGCATAATTGCACCCATTTGATTAGATTTATGATTTTAAGTGGGTATTTTCTATTCCATTTTAACTAGTAAGATATGGACTAAATACATATCTCAAGTTATATCCTTTCATTGATGAATTGGTTCAATTTACAATGAAAGATGGTTGGATAGATCTACTAGTTTGCAAAAAGGTTCGTTAAAAGGTAAACCTAAAATGATTTTTTTTATCTTAAGTTTAATGTTGTAGTTCCTTCATTAAAAATAAGCAAACCTAGAAGTATGGAAAACATTCTTAGCTATGAAGGATTCGACTTTTAGCTTTGAATAATTCTTAGGCCATAAGAATGAATTTTTCCATTCAAGGCTTAACTTGATTTCCATGTGGTTTCTTTACCAATCTAACTTGTGGTCCGCGTGATTGTTTCTTGAGATAGCTCTCATCTCCATGGTTAGTCATACTTAGATTGTGAAGTTCAAGGAGATTTGGGTAGAGAGGGCTTGTTTTAGTTTATTTTGTCATATTTTTTTAACACCAATGGTAATATATTCAGATCAAACACTGATTTGGTGTTTGATTTCATCATACCCTTTGAAAGTTATTGATTATGTTTCATAATTCTACACACTTTCCTGATTTTTTTGTTTAGTCCCCAAGTTTAATACTTAGAATAGTTTGTTCTTAGAAACATGCACATGTAAAATAACTTCATCTGCTTTTAACTATTGTGTTATGGATATGTGAATGAAAATAAGAGATCGAAAGGGGGTCTTAAGTGGTCAACTTTTCTAGAAATCAAGAAAAAATGATTTTGGATGAAAATTTGAAGATGGTTACATTCAAAATTTGAAGACACAACAATAATAAGAGTTGTAGTGCTCTAAATGTACTTTCTAAACTACTATTTTTTAAAAAAAATGATGGAGATTAAGGGGTTCAAATATTGGGGGCCACACAAAGTTCCCTATTTTTTATTAAAAAAAAAAACAAGCATATGGTGTGGTCCCCCAAAAATGTTATTGATTATGTTCCATAATTTTACACACTTTTTTGATCTTTGTTTAATCTTAAAGTTTAATACTTCAAATAGTTTTTTCTTAGAAACATGCACATATATAATAACTTCACCAGGTTTTAACTATTATGTTATGTTACAACGATTAAGCCAAACTTTAATATCTTTCTACTTTGTTTTTACTTTGTAGTTGTGATTTGCATGAATTTATCCTTATTAAAGAAGTTCCCTCTTTTTCCATTTTAATTGTCCATGTTAAACTACACCTAGGTTTGTTAAAACTTTATATTGTTTAATGGTAATTTAAATTGATCAAATCCCTAATTTATTGAGCTACAACATATCTTGTACCATTCTTTGTCTAGTGAATTACAAACTTAACAGGTCATATCTCATAGTAATCACAACTAGGGTTGAGAAAGGGATTATACAAGGGCATAGGTATATGATAATTATTCTTTTAGCATAGTTTGTCCCATTCATTCCAAGGTGACCATCAAAATGTTAAAAATCATGACTTGTTTTTTGATAGCTTTAGAATGAAATTAGTCAAGGAACCAAAATATGTAAGATCAACCAGGTATATGTAGGATCATGATGGGCCAAAAAGTGGCAATGGGAAAAAAATAAGTTTTTCATCAACCCAAAAATGCAAAAATCCCAAGTTGACTATTTTCTGACTTGGGTGTTAGTACATTGCTCCAAAGCAATGCCCAAACCAAGATTTTCATATCGGATATCCGATCCAAAGCAAATATCCGATTTTAATAGATATTCGATTTGAAAGGTAAGATTTTAGATTTTTTTTGTTTTAATCAATTTTTCAATTAGATTTTTATAATTTTATGTAGTTTTTAATGGATTTTTTTTTTAAAGTAGGGTTTTTGATTGATTTTTATTAAAAACTAGAGTTTACAATGGATTTTTATTAAAAATTAATGTTTTTTATGGATTTTGATTAAAAAATAATGTTGTTTATGTATTTTTATTAAAAACTAGAGTTTGTTATAGATTTTAGTTAAAAAGTAGGGTTTTATTTATTTATTTATTAAAAACTAGGGTATTTTTACAATAATTTCATTTATATTGTGTAATTTCAATTAGATTAATTAGTTTTTAACTTTAATTAGGTATTATGGCTGCTGAGAATGAAAATGCATAAATTCCAAACGATCCACAAGCTAAGAATGAAAATGCACAAATGCCAAACGCTCCAACACCTCCGCAGCCATCAATTGAAGACTTAATTGGTGAAAAATTGGAGCAATTGAGGGGCATTTGTGATGTTTATAAGGAAATCCCTCGATTATCCGAGATGACAAACACATTGAAGGAAATAATTAAAAATATAAAAACCCTCTCCACCCAACATAATGCCTTTCATTCGTGGTGAAAAGACATGAGGGCATATTATGCATGTGGATTGTCTTACGATGATGTGAAAGATCTCCAAATAACCAAAGCCCAAATAGCCTCTTTATTTGTTAACCTTCGTACCGGTTTTCCAGTTAATGTTAATAAACCAAAACTTTCTATAAAATGGTACATGAATAGGGACATTGTAGATAACTTTTGGGATCGTTGGTGTATGGTTTTTGATAAACCACCGAACAACAATTGTGATATACAATTTTACTTTATTAAAAAATTATACGCTAAGTTTGTGTTAGAGCATCATGTAAATTACTTTGACATTAAACCCTTCCAAGGTGTCAATGGAGGTATGCCCTATGATAGACTAGGGGTAGTTAGAGTAGTCCCACACCCATATGTTCCCCCTCCTCCCCTTCCTCTGCCACCTCTAGTACATCATCCAAATATTATGCAGGATGCAGCCACACAAACTATCCAGGCTATTCACTCTTTGAGTAGTATTTTTGTTTCGCATGCTTCTACAGTAGTTCAACCACACTCTGGTGATGTTGGCGATGGCTCGAGTGTTGTTGCATCATCCTTCTCAGGTCCACATATTTGTGTGCCACATACTTGCTCTATGTCCCACCAGATATGATTGGGTCCTCTTGTACAACCCACTAAGCATCCCTTGGACACTTCTAATTATGACCTCCATGATGTGGACATTATAGATCAAATGCAGGGGAATGGAGCGCACCCTACAAAGTCCTCTCCTGCTAAAGAGGTGGATGTTGGAATAGTGACATAGGTAAGATTCAAGTTGTAAATTCATAACTTGCATTTGTTTTTAAATGAATATTAATAAGCGATAGTATAAAGTACTAATATTTATTTACATGGTATATTTAACAGTTGATGTTTGAGGACAAGCTCACACAGGTGACTGATAGCACCCTTAGGGCCATTTCATTTTCCCTCAACATGCACATAGTATATATTTTCGCACTCACTCATTTACATTTTTTTATTATATACTTGCTTGTCATTAATGAAATTATATAATAACTTATATGTTTATCTTATTTTCCTCTTGTAGGAAACACCTAGTGCGAGTGAGGTGCAGCGCTGTCTAGACTATGGAGGCACAATGTTAAATAAGGGAAAAGTAGTTGAACTCAAATTTGATTGAATTAAGATTTTTAAGATCTTTTATTGATTATACATACATCAACATAGATTGGTAGTTTCATATGTACTTGTCATTTTTATGTACAGGAAGTTATGAGCTATACATCATTGTTGACAAGTGTCACAACACTTGAAGGAGTAGGTATTGGAACACCTCAAGGAGTAGGTGTTGAAACACCTCAAGGAGGAGGTGTCGAAACACCTAAAGGAGATAAAGAAAAAGATCAGCCTAAAGAGGTATGTGTTTATTTTATTTTGTGTTTGGTAAATATGTTCCTGATAATTGTATGCTAACTTGGATCAATTTTATGTTTTTGTTCACATATATAGATTGACATTACAAAAGTTGGTTTGGTTGGTTCTTTGAGAGAGGCATATTCTAGGACTCTGACCCTTTGAAGAGACGTATATTTCAAGTAATCAAGATTTCAATTTTAGAGTTCAATTATAATTCAATGTATATTGATTTTGATGTTAATTATTCAATTTTAAATTATATAAAATAACTAATCTCAATTGTGGTTTGAATTTTTCTTGTGCAGCTACCTTCAGAGCCAACAAGTGCTTCAAAGAGGCTCCATTTTGATGATCCACCAGTAGTTTAGGATGTGATAGACATTTTAGCATGTAAATTTTGAATAGATATCGAGATGGCATATGCTACATTTTGTAAAAAATTGTTTGAGTTGGTGTTGATATCATTTTTGTATATGGACATACACTTGATTATTGGATAATTTGATATATAGAAGTTAACAATCGAAATTTAATTTCTTCCTCATGTGCATGATTAAACTCTTTGAAAATTTAATCAAGTGAGAAATGGTTAAATATCAATGTACAATAGCATAAAAAAGAATGGTTATATTATGTAGTTTATATTCATATCGTTGATTACATTGCATTGCACATCTTTTAAATTCAAAGCATTACTTCACATTGCATAACTAACAACTAGATGCTGATAGATGAAAAAATTTCAATTACAATAGAGTTTTTACAAAGTCAACCTAAGCAGTTATGCAATTACTTCACATTACATAACTAATAACTATGAGTAGTTGTCAATTGCATTTGCTTGTCATGGAATTCTATGAGACCACATTTTTTTGAGGCATTTCTTCAAACAGTTCACTGTCTTGTTTATGCTACCACATTTTTCATACATGTGTACCAAAATTTTTTATCAAACAGTTCATTGGCTTGTTGATATAGCTAAAAGCCTAAAACAAGTGCTTTCAAACAAGCTATGGATTGATGCAGAGTGGGGGTGGAAACCATTCAATTTTCCAAACCAATGAGTATCAATCAAAATTTTAAAACAAAATCAGATGATCGACTCAAAACTCCAAACCTTACTATGCTTTCCCTTGTAGCACTGGCAACCTGGTTTAAGGGATTCCAAGACACCACACAAACAATTTTGTGAATCATACACCACACAAATAAATTAGTGAATCAGACACCCTTTTCAGAGTTACACAACATATGTGAAAACTACCCTTGACTCCTTTGGACCAAATTTGAGAACCAATAGCATACCCCTATCCTAGGCTAATGAATTAGCCCTCTTTTACAAAGTGAGTGCCCTTTAAACACTTGATCTTCACAAGAACACCCCAAACAGTCTTGAGTTGTGTCATAAAACAACAAATTCTAAGATTATTCTACACCTATAGGTCCTTTAGCAGGTTGTCCCATGAAACCCTATGTTTACCATGCAAATGCATAGGGTTTATTGAAAGTCCCACTTGCACAACTCCCCTGACCATTCCATTGAATCAAAAACCTCTATTATGACCCCAATATTCTTAAACATTAAAGAGATTCCCCCACTCTCATTGATTTTAACAAACCCTAGGCTAAAAGCTCCATTTTCATGCAATTTAAGCAATGATTCGTTTAAGACAACAACTCCAAGACTCACAAATCATTTACCTTGCCTTAAATGGACCTGCACACATACCACACCACATAAAAGGTACAGTAGGTGGAGGGATTCAATAATTCATAATTTACTCAAAATGCAAAATCTGGGTTCACTACCTGCCTTGAGAAAACTTGGCACAAAACTCACAAAAAATGAAAAGAAAGCACTCAAACCAACTTTAAACGGGTATCAGGCTTGCTGCCCCCTCATTCCACATACTATGTAGCCATTTACTTGCTATGTAGGGGCCGAGCAATGGAGAAAACACAAATTTTTTCTGTAGAAACCACAGTTTTTGCAAGGTAACTCAATATGATCTTATTGATTCTTCACAAAATTGCATTCATCAATTCCCAAAACAAGTTCATCAACCTTTTTAAGACTCCCCCACACCAAAAAAATGTAAAAATTATATATATATATACAGCCTAGAAGCATGAATTAGGATTAGAATATCACATAACATCATATAAACAACAAAACCACCATAAACTTGAATGTCATTTAAAACATGCATGATAAATATTCATCATTGAAACTTGAATTGTGGTAGCTTGATATACAGAGTCTATTGATGTCAAGGTTCAATTTGTATGACTTTGAAAAAAGAAGTCAACTGAGTAGAGTTATTGTTACCAATTTTTCACTACAGCTCAATTGGTGGAGCTAGATTGAATACTGTTATATCTTAAAGTGAAGTTACAGTTATTTATGCATTATGCTTAAGTGTTGTTTGCACCTTGTTCATTATTTATCAAGTGACAGTTATGCTTTGAAAAGAGAAAACAAAATTTTAGAAATTGCTATTCAATGTTCATAATCAAATGAAGGACAAAATTGAGCATATAAACAATAATAAAGCATTTCAAATGCTTTCATTTATTTCATGAATAATTCATATTTACAGAGCTTCATTTGATTGTGATAATTCAAATTATAATACAACATTGCATCAAGATGCATTTTCTTTTCAAAATGAAAAGCATAGGATTGAAATCAAATATCCACACAAGTCGTGGATGTAACTGTTATAGTGCATCACTAGTATCACACTACATTATGGAAGATGCATTAAAAGAAAAAATCACATAAGTAACAACATAATAATCATTGCCTGATTGGTTGATGGTCAATGCTGAAGTGGTACACCTTTTGTCTTCTTCGAGCTCCATTGACCTGCAGAAAGGGAGAGAGGGATGTCAAAGGCTCCGACTATGAAGATACCTATTTGACTCATCAACAACAATGTAGTCCGCTACTAATCATACACTGGAACAATCAAGAAAAGTGCATAGGCATGAGTTGAAGGAGAAACATCAACATGATCATGATATATTGTTTTTATACTAACATCGTTTATTTCTTTGTGCAATTATATGGAAAATCATGAAGTTGATTATCATTTGAAGACTAAGCATGTGGAGAAAACGGGCTCCCACAAGGGTAGAGCTTGGCATGCCGCCCTTATTCATTACAAGTGGGCTGAGAAAGATATTGCATCATCATATTCATCAAGAAAAGAAATGATATATAACTGAAAGAGTAAAGTTGAGTTATCCATCAAAGCCATTAAACCAACTGTGTATTGATCTGTATAGGATCTAGACTAGATTGCAGTATTTAAATGCTTAACTTTTACAATGATTATTTCAAGTCAATTAAATCAAAATTAACTTAAGGAAATAACAGAATAAAAGTAATAACAAGGTGATTATAACAGAAAGAAAGGAAATGAGCGACAGAAAGAGAGAGAAGAAGAGAAGTGCAAACAGTTGATAGCGGAGTTCGTCACGAAAGTGACTCACGTCTGGTCCACTCCAATAGAGAGACCGATCCGATTAACTCCAAAATCGATTACAAAGCACCACAATCATTCTCCAAGCACTTCGGCAGCATAACAGTGCTCTGACGTGCAAGAATGACTCAAAGAATTTCCACAAGACCTCTCTTTCGTCTAACTCCACAGCTTCAAGACTTCGTCACCTGAAAGAAAACTTGATCCCAACTCTCACCTCAAGCC
This sequence comes from Sequoia sempervirens, assembly GCA_007258455.2. Classification (NCBI taxonomy): domain Eukaryota; kingdom Viridiplantae; phylum Streptophyta; class Pinopsida; order Cupressales; family Cupressaceae; genus Sequoia; species Sequoia sempervirens. Next base: position 145,184 of record VDFB02172769.1, on the reverse strand, counting down.
CCCTTTAAATACATAAAATTTCCTCAAATTGGCCTTTAACCAATTGATTTTACAAATCCACCTTATCTCTCCAAAATACATAGAAATCCTTACAAATCTCTCTTTTACACATAAAAATCTTCAAAATATCCCCTTTAATCCAAATAATATCAAATTTAAGCCCTTTTAGTTTTTTATTCACGGGCTCATATAGTTTTGGAGGTTACATTCTTATCCTTAAAGGATTTAATAGTTGTTTGTTTATTTTAAATTAGGAGTTTGTTTTAAAAATAAGGCATTCAATTTTTGGACAGTCAACAAATAGAACCGATGCTATACATATTTCAGACGTGCTCGATGATCCAACGGTGCGTATAACTTTTGGGAACCCGGCGGTTCCGGGTTCCACTCCTGGCCGCAACAGTTTTAAAACAAACTTTGAAAATAGTCATTTAACAAAACAAACGCTCACCCCTATTTCATAGACTGCCAGATTTGGTGGAACGGCTAGACCGCTAAATTTAGCAAAGGCAGGTGGGAGGTTCGAAACTCCCCGACAAGCTTTTAACAAACCAACAATTTTTCATCCGTCGGCGGAGTGTGAGGGACGATGCAGCCATTGCCACGTGCCGCACCAGAGGGTGCCACGTGGCAGGCTTAGATTGGCTCAGACAGATGACGTGGCCACTGACAAACTGACTGTGCACGCTGACTGGGATGCCACATATGTGCTGACTGTTGTACAGATGGACTGCCACGTTGTGCGTTGACCGAGTACGGAGATGCCTTGTCATGTACGGATGGACACGTGTCGGCTTCTTATTGGTTCCGTACGGTTGAGTCATCTGCCACGTGTCACACCAGAATTCATCCATTTTGAATTTGTACGGACTGCTGACGTCATCTGTACGGATGATGACGTCATCTTGTACCTTTAGTCTACAAGTCAACCTAAAACTTTGACCAGCTGTATCTTGAGCCTCCGATGTCGGATTTTGATGAAAAGAACACCATTGGAATCGTGTCGACAAGCTCTTCGCGATGACGCTGACTTTGAAGATTTCTGAAACAATCATTTTTTTCACTTCCTGGATGCCCCTGATCCCAGTTTGACTGAAGGTTTGACTTGCCATAACTCGTGCAAACAGACTCCTTTTTGCTCCGTTCGAGTTGCGTTGGAATCAGGACACTGAGCTCTTTCTGATGGTGTAGGTTCTAGAGAAAAATGAGACACTTCAATTTTCACTGAAAAATGTCCACCGGATCAGGCCTCCCCACTGAAGACCTTTTGGACCTCCAAAAGTGACATTTACTCTGACAATAAGTGAGGACTTGGCCTCCCCACTTGTCCTGTATCCTCTGTACATCTGAATACCTGACTCACAAGCACAATGAAGACTGCAACAATATTGTTGAACATAAACATAACTTTATCACTTCCATAAGCATCTACATCCAATGTCGTAGCCACTAACCAACAAAAATTGACTAGCAACAAGCTGAACATCAATGCAGAAATGAAAGAGAATAAGTCAACAAAAATTTGATCCTTTACAACAGGAACATTTTTACCCAAGGATCCATCAATGCTTTCAATCATCTTTTTCTCATGTTGTACTGCAAGTGCATCCTGCAACATCTGACCCTGGTTAGCTACTCCAAGTTCAAGTTTAGAATCACCTGTACTGACAGACATAAGAGTTAACTCTTTACTTGCATTAATTACCCTCTTTACCTGCCCTGTGTTTGCAAAAGAACGATCAGTCTTAACCCTGTGAGAATGTACAATATACTGAATGCCATCTTTAAACAAGTGATAATGATTCTTTTCCCTATAGAAGATTGCTTTTCTGTCATAAAGATAAGGGCTACCAAGCACTATCCCACAGATATCTAGTGGAACTACATCAAACTGTACTTCATCCACAAATTTACTAGTGATTGTGAATCTTAAGATGCATTGTTTTGTTACTTGCAACTTATCATTTTCACAAATCCAGCCTAGTGGATAAGGTTGCTTATGTTGTGTAGTTTTTAATCCCAAGTTCTTTACAATACTTTCTGAAATTAAATTAACCTGAGATCCACTATCTATGAGTGCATCAATTTTACTATTCTTAGCACCAACCCTTAAATGGAAAAGCCCATTCCTTTTTACATCTTCAGAGAAATCATTAACTGTAGATGAAGAAGCACAACTAGCAACAGAAACACCAGAAATAAGAGCTTTACCTTTTAGACCCATCACTGTTATCTTAGTCTCATCATCTGAATCTGAACCAAGATCCATAACAACATTCATGGCCTTCTCCTTACCTTTCTATTTCTGATTACGTCTTTGAGCCCACTTAGGCCTCAGTTCAGGATGTAACTTCCAGCAGTGATCTTCATCATGACCTTCCTTGTCACAATGAGTGCAAGAAAGTTTCTCATCCTTCTTAAGCGCCTTCTTTCCTTTCCCTGTCTCTGCATTCTTAGAAGATTTCTTTACATCATTATCAATAAAAGATCCTTTACCCCTTGACTCTAAGTGTGTAGCTTGAACAGACACTTCATCCAAGTTACAAGGGTTCAAAACCAAAATGGAATGCCTAAGATAGGAATGCAGACCTCCTATGTACTTCAACAATGTGTCTTGGGTGTACAAAGGAACATTCAAAGCAATAGCCCTTTTCCTGAATTCATGGGTGTACTCTTGGACAGTTTGACCTTTCCCTTGCCTAAACATTTGCCAATCCATCATTAACTGCTGCATATGTCCTAGGGGATAAAACTGCTTCTTAAGAGCATTAATAAATTCTGCCCAAGTTAAACTAACTCTACCATGTTGTGAAACTTCTGCCTTAGACTTACTCTCCCACCAAGTTAAGGCTGTACCTCCTAAACGAAGAGTAGCTAATTGGATCCTATCAACATCATCTAATAGGTTTTGGACTCTACAATAGACCTCTACTTGTTGAATCCAATCATCCAATTTTTTAGCATTAAGTTCACCACAATACTTTGGTAAATCAAATTTTACATCCAATTTAATTTTAGGCTTATACCCACTCTTGAAAGGATTAGAAGAAATAGAATGAGGAGAAGATGGAGAAGAAGGAGAAGGAGAAGAGGGAGGAGAAGAAGAAAAGGGGTGATTTGGTTGCTTGCCACCATCTCCAAGATGTTTCCCTTTCTTGTCTTCACGATCTTCTTACTTCGACGAACCTTCTTCACATTCCTTCCATTCTTGTCTCTCTTGAAAAAGAATGTCCACCTTTGCCTTCATCTCGAGGAATGCTCTTCAAAATTCCTGGTCACTGATTTCTTTAGGAACCTCCATTCCAAAAACTGACATCTTCAGAAATGTTCTACGCTTCCCGATCTCAGGATAAAGTCTTCAAGCTTGCCTTCACCCTTCTGAAGCCTGGATCTCGTTAGCATTCAAAAACAAATAACTGCAATAAAAGTCACCAAGAGCTCTGATACCAACTTGATCTGTATAGGATCTAGACTAGATTGCAGTATTTAAATGCTTAACTTTTACAATGCTTTTACAATGATTATTTCAAGTCAATTAAATCAAAATTAACTTAAGGAAATAACAGAATGAAAGTAATAACAAGGTGATTATAACAGAAAGAAAGGAAATGAGTGACAGAAAGAGAGAGAAGAAGAGAAGTGCAAACAGTTGATAACGGAGTTCGTCACGAAAGTGACTACGTCTCCGGGTCCACTCCAATAGAGAGACCGATCCGATTAACTCCAAAATCGATTACAAAGCACCACAATCATTCTCCAAGCACTTCGGCAGCATAACAGTGCTTTGACGTGCAAGAATGACTCAAAGAATCTCCACAAGACCTCTCTTTCGTCTAACTCCACAGCTTCAAGACTTCGTCACCTGAAAGAAAACTTGATCCCAACTCTCACCTCAAGCCCCCTTTAAATACATAAAATTTCCTCAAATTGGCCTTTAACCAATTGATTTTACAAATCCACCTTATCTCTCCAAAATACATAGAAATCCTTACAAATCTCTCTTTTACACATAAAAATCTTCAAAATATCCCCTTTAATCCAAATAATATCAAATTTAAGCCCTTTTAGTTTTTTATTCACGGGCTCATATAGTTTTGGAGGTTACATTCTTATCCTTAAAGGATTTAATAGTTGTTTGTTTATTTTAAATTAGGAGTTTGTTTTAAAAATAAGGCATTCGGTTTTTGGACAGTCAACAAATACAACCGATGCTATACATATTTCAGACGTGCTCGATGATCCAGCGGTGCGTATAACTTTTGGGAACCCGGCGGTTCCGGGTTCCACTCCCGGCCACAACAGTTTTAAAACAAACTTTGAAAATAGTCATTTAACAAAACAAACGCTCACCCCTATTTCATAGACCGCCAGATTTGGTGGAACGGCTAGACCGCTAAATTTAGCAAAGGCAGGTGGGAGGTTCGAAACTCCCCGACAAGCTTTTAACAAACCAACAATTTTTCATCCGTCGGCGGAGTGTGAGGGACGATGCAGCCATTGCCACGTGCCGCACCAGAGGGTGCCACGTGGCAGGCTCAGATTGGCTCAGACAGATGACATGGCCGCTGACAAACTGATTGTGCACACTGACTGGGATGCCACATATGTGCTGACTGTTGTACAGATGGACTGCCACGTTGTGCGTTGACCGAGTACGGAGATGCCTTGTCATGTACGGATGGACACGTGTCGGCTTCTTATTGGTTCCGTACGGTTGAGTCATCTGCCACGTGTCACACCAGAATTCATCCATTTTGAATTTGTACGGACTGCTGACGTCATCTGTACGGATGATGACGTCATCTTGTACCTTTAGTCTACAAGTCAACCTAAAACTTTGACCAGCTGTATCTTGAGCCTCCGATGTCGGATTTTGACGAAACGAACACCATTGGAATCATGTCGACGAGCTCTTCGCGATGATGCTGACTTCAAAGATTTCAAGCAATCATTTTTTCACTTCCTGGATGCCCCTGATCCCAGTTTGACCGAAGGTTTGACTTGCCATAACTGCAAAAACGACTCTTTTCGCCCGCCGCGCATTGGAAGGAAACTGAGAGCTTTTGATCGATGGTGGATGGAGAAAAATGACACTTCAATTTTCACTAAAAAATGTCCACCGGATCATGCATTCATAACAATCATGTAAATTCTTTCTGAAAGCTACAAGTGAACAGTGGGTTTAATCCACTCAATCAATTTAACTGAGTACATTCATCTCAAACATTGTTGTTTGGTTTATGTTCTTTTGCCATAGTATTATTTGTTCATTATGTTCATAATATCATGTGAAGATCAACAGTGTTCCTTCTCTCAATCAAGAATAGTGAACAGTGAACATAATGCCTCAACGAAGAGAATTGTTTCAAATTTTCATCTCAGAAGAGAGCAAGTGCACGGAACAATTTATTAAATGGAGCATAAAAATGCATGAAGAGTGCCAGATAAAAATAGTGACAACATCTAATCAATACATAAACAGTTCAGTCATTCATTAAGTGGTGAAGCAATCAACTTGCTTGTAGGTACAGAATACAGTGTTCAGGTGGGTTAGATATAATCTTTTGGCTGACAGTGAAATGAAATAGTCCAAGGTACACTATTTTTTTTAAAGTTTTGTTTCATCATTTATCATGTGTTTCAAATGGTGATACAACAAGTAGAAAGTCATTTCAGAATGAGCAGAGTTATAACGTAAAAGTCTGATGAGGATTTGGAGTGAATCCATAAAGAGCATAATTGTGAGTGCATAGGAGACCAAGGTAAACCACTCATCTCCATACTTAGTCAAAAAGCATTTTGTGTGCAAGGAAGAAACAACATGGAGATGACAATTGAAAATACAAACAAAAGATACATTTTCAGAATCTCATGAACCTGTGTGAGGGTTTTCAACAGTTGTACATTTAGAGGTGCATTTTCTTCACGAAAAACAAATACAGATATATGAAAATGACTCTACAAAATGTAATCAAAGTGCGGATATATGAAGGCTTCTGGAAAACTTTCAGTTTTATCACATTATGGTGTACTCGTGTAAAGGAATAACACAGATTTCTCTAAGTTTCCAAATGCCCATATACTGAAAATTGAAGAATTCAAATGCCAAAAGAAGCCCAGATTTTACACAGTTATCAAAATATACAGACTTCTTCATATCACAAGTGAACTCATATGGTGGAGTTTAAACAGATACAGAAAAATGCAGAATTAAATAGTGGGTCAAGCCCAGTTTTTTCAAGTAATCAAAATGAACAGATTTTTTCTTCATTTTTTAGAACAACCATCTTTGGGTTTTGATTTGAAAGACAAGACTTTCCAATTCTTGAGTTACCCATATTAGGGTTTTATAAGAAAATGCAAAAGAAGGAAGAGAATCGATATGGGTCAAGCTCCATGGAAATTAAACACAGATTTATTCGAAGTATCAATTACTACATGAGGGTTTTAAGCAAAATGCAGATTTCTGGTCATTTTCAGCTTACCCATGATTGGGTTTTTCAACAGAGATATAGAAATGGATGAATTCTTCTAGAACATCATTTACCCATGTGGGTTTCTTGTCAAAACACAAAAAATTGCATGTGCTCTAATGGCTCGAGCTCTAGTTCTGGAGAATTCCGAATGAACATTTATTTTCTTCAAATACATTATGCCCATATGAGGGTGGTTCCAGAGATATCAAAAATTGTGATGTGATCATGGGTCAATACTCCAAAAAATAACAAGAAAACCCATTGTGTGCAGGAGTGGCCGCGGCCTAGAGAGAGCATTTTTGCTCTTAGAAAGGTCTATCATTTTACAGAAGGAGATAAACCCATTATAGTTTTCAATTAAGATCCAAAATTTCTAAGTGAAAAGCAATAGAGATGCATGAACATGGTGCAGCCTGAGTATGGCCATGAATTGATAGATAAAAGAGAAGATTTCTTAAGCTTTCTATAGAAAGAAGTATACGGTTGGAACACAACTTACCATTGCATGCTTGAAGGAGAACACATATAACCGCAACTGAGCTCATAGAACAAGAGACAAAGGAGACAAGCTCTCATCATGGCAACCAGAGAAAACACAAGGAACCCCAAGCCCGAAGCTCGAGCTCCCTCAAGAAAGCATGGAGATGACAAAATAAACACAGGCAATATCAAAATACATTAGAAATTAAGTTGCAGCTACGACCACGAGCCAAAAATATGACTCAGAAGAAACCAAAACACAGTAAAGAAGCTTGAAAGAGCTTGAGAGTCAACTTACCATCAGAGGTCATGAAGATTCGATGAAAGCAATGATAATGGAGTTCAAATTTCCTATAGGAATCTCGAAACCCTAGCATGGAGGCAGCGCTAGGCATAGCTATTTTCTCCACAAGTTTGCTTTGCAAAATGATGTGAAATGATAGGGCTTTCTTCACATTTTGTTCATTAGGGTTTGCTTAACCCTAGGTCAACTTAAGGCATTTTGCCTTATATTTTTACATATATCAAAATCTGAAGCTTAATACTTTTGGTGGCCGAATTCTCATATGCCTAGGTTGACTTCGTTTAAGTCCTTAGGGCTTGTGTTTTTTATATTTACATTTATATCTTTGCCTTAGTGGAGAATGTAGAATGATAATGCCTTGGGCTTATTTTAATTGATTTTAAAGGAAAGTCAATTAAAATATGTATGGTAAAATATTTTATGCCTAAGGGTGAAACACTTAAAACTTAGGGTCTTTATTTACAATTGATTTTAAAGAAATCAATTAAGGATATTGATGGGTAGAGTTGTGCCTTGTAGCTTTTTATATTTTTTTAAAGAAAAATCAAGATTGTAATGGAGAGATTAGATTGATTTCTTTTTGCAAAAGATTTCAAAGCAATCTTTAATTGCAAAAAATAAAGCAATTGTAAAAACTGCAATCATGTAAAGCAGAAGCATAAAGCAAAACTATATAAATTGTTTTATGATTTCTTGCTATTTTTAGCAGATTGGTGTTGACTTTTCTCTTGGTCGAATTTGTGATTCCTGCTGGAGAGATAAGGTGTTTTATTTGCTTTTAAAGTAGATTTAGCCTATTTTTAGGGGATTTTAGTTTGAAGATGGAAAAAGAGAGTTTTTTCTACTTTTATGCAAACTTTTGAGACAGATTGATACCTTTTCCTTGAGCTTTTCTTGTGAGCTCGGATTAGGGTTTTTAGAGGATTATATCTTGAAGAAAACTTAGTTTTTCTTCTTCTTAGTTCAGAATATAGTTTCTTGCTCTTAGAATTCTAGAGCTTGTAAACTCAGTTGTACTCAGTTCACACATATACACTCTTTCAGTTTTAATAAAGCAAAAAAATTCTCCTCCTCATTTTTGTCTCATTTCTATAATAGCAATTTGATGTCCTAGTGGTTCAAATCAGAATCCTTTTATGTCTTGTTGTTGTAAGTGTTTCAAAATTGCATAATTTTAGGTTATTTTTTGTATTTCATTTAGGAATCTTCATGCAAAATACTGATGGAAGTATGTGCCAGTGAGATTGTGAGATTTATTGTGATAAGAAAGTTGTTGTGGGTGTCAGTGTTTGAATCTCATAACTTCAAGTGAAATACCAATTAGATTTAAGTTTTTAATTTCAATTCACCCTTCTATCCCTTTTCTCAGAGAATATTTAGAATATGATCCATCATTCAGAGAACCAGCTCACTTTGGAGATTCCTTCTTTGTTCAGATCACCCACATCTAAAGAAGGTTTCCATGTTTCATTAGATTGTTGAATCTTGCATTCAGTGGGGTGCAAATCTAATTGATAACAGTTATCAACATTCTTTAAAAATCACAAGAATTCTTTTAGTACACTAGCCATTTTGATGTCTTCTTACAGTCTCAAAAGTTATTTTGTATCATTGTTACATTGGTCTTGAGAGTGGTAGCTTAATATAGCTCCACAATACAAAATTTGGTTTTCCTATGCAGTGTAACAGTGGCATAGGTAGATTTTTCTTTGAAAGAACCAAAGGGTGACTACACAATTGAAGTGTATAAACATATATATTTTTGTAATATCAAGGATACTTTTTGAATCTTCCATGCATTGGTAATCTAAAAGGAAAGGTCTTTTTCCTAATCTGTATGCAGCCATGCTTTTGACATTGTCAAAAGCAACAAAACTTCCCTAATGATGCAAAGGCATGGCCAAGTAGTTCTAACTCTCCACATGAGAGAAGAGAAATTTTGGAGAGTACATCAAGTTAGTGAGAATAGAAGTGCAATGTATTTTATTTTGTAGTGCTCTGTTTCTCTACAGATGTGTGATAAATTCTTAGTTCAATGATACAAAACAATTTTTGAAAAAAGAAAGTTGTGTCACAGTCCGCTTTCACAAAAATGAATGAAATTACTTCAAACAAGTTTGTGAAGAAGTTAACTCTATTTTCCCACTAGTTTCCATTAAAAAGAAAGCAACAAGCTATGGTCTCATGGCTTTTTTCACATGAAAATCAGCGTTGGAGTTCGGTTGAAGGCTTAAAACTACTTGTAAGGGCATAAATAAATCTTGTTCTACAACTCGTATGACCAAACCGATTGTTCCATCATGCATGAATGGTTACGTTTAGGTTAGGTATGGTCTCCTTTAACACCCAAATAGGTTGAAGCAGTTCGAGCTACGTTCAATCGGCAAAATCCCTTAAGAGTCCAAAGTGCAAAAGGGCAACAATCTTTGAAAAACTATTTCTCAGAAACTGTGATGCCTACAAATTTTTTTTTTAGGCTACGAGATCATGTTGGGGCCCTCTACAATAACCTCTCTCGGTTTTTTCTATCTAGGAGGCGTTTTCCCATGGTGACAAGTTTTCAGTTGAGAGAAAAGTTGTCAGATGCAAGCAATGTAAAGTTGCAAAGTAGTGCAAATTTCATTCTGCAACTCATACAACCAAATAGATTGCTCCAACATGTCTGGATGGGTACATCTACGCTAGGGATGGTCCTCTTTTTCACCCAAAAACGCTAAATCATTCCAAACGACATTGGACCACCGATTTCCCTTAAGAGTCCAAAGTGCTAAAAGGCAACAATCTTTGAAGGGATATTTCTCAAAAACCGTAATGTTTACAGACTTTTTGTCTAAGGCTATGGGATCATGTTGGGCCCATCTACAATAACCTCTCTCAGTTTTTGCTATCTCGGAGGCACTTTCTCGTGGTGGCAAGTTTTCAATTGAGGGAAAAGTTGTCAGGTGCAAGCAGTGTAAAGTTGCAAAGTGGTGCAACTTTCATTCTGCAACTCATATGACCAAGCGGACTATTCTAACACATCCAGATGGGTATGTTTACACTAGGTATGGTCCTCTTTTGCACCCAAATATGTTGAATCACTTTGAGCTACATTGGACCAATGATTTCCCTTAAGAGTCCAAAATGTTAAAAAACAACAATCTTTGAAGGGTTATTTCTTGAAAACCATGACATTTACTGAATCTTCATCCAAGGCTATGGGATCGTGTTGGACCCATTTACAATAACCTCTCTCATTTTTTGCTATCTCAGAGGCGTTTTCCTGTGGTGGCAAGTTTTTAGTTGAGGAAAAATTTGTCAAATGCAAACAGTGTAAAGTTGCAAAGTGGTGCAACTTTCATTTTACAACTCATACAACCAAACATACTGTTTCAACATGTTTGGATGGGTATGTTTACATTAGGGATGGTCCTCTTTTGCACCCAAATACGTTGAATCACTCTGAGCTATAGTGGACCAACGATTCCCCTTAAGAGTCCAAAGTGCTAAAAGGCCATACCATCTATTGTACGATTTGTAGCTAGATGGTATGGCCATGGTAGATGTTATTAGGACTATATAAGGTGACTATGTTGTCTATAATTTTCTCATCAATTTCAAGTAACCATTTAGGGGTTCTTGAAGGTCTTTAATTTGGAATATGTCTTTCTTTCACACAAGGTTCTTCATTTCTCATGTAATTTGGTGAAACATAATTTACACTTGCTTCAATACTATGTTCAACATCTTCATTTCCAACATTTTCAATATCAATTTGAATAATTTCATTCCTAATTTCAATATCATGTTCAACATCTTCAATTCCAACATTTTCATTATCAATTTCAATATTTTCATTCCCAATTTAAATATCATGTTCAACATCTTCAATTCCAACATTTTCATTATCAATTTCAATATTTTCATTCCCAATTTGAATATCATGTTCAAAATCTTCAATTCCAACATTTTCACCTTGAATATTTTTAATATCAATTTGAACATTTTCATTCCCAATTTCAATATCATGTTCAACATTTTCACCTTGAACATATTCAATTTCCTTTTCACTTGAAAGACCAATATTTAACATACCTTGTCTTCTCTTCCTATGACCTTCTCTATCTCTTTGTCTATATGCTTCAATTTGCTCTTTTGTAAGCTTTCTCTTACGTTTTTGCTTCTGACGACTGTTGATCCCCATTATACCTCATAAAAGACGCTAAAAAATCATTGCTTATGAAAAATTTGAGTAGAAGATGCTCTAAAATTTTGATCTTTATCTCTTCCTGTCTGAAACCATGCGTTTGTCGCCTACAAATCCTACAAACAAAATGTAGGGTCTGTTGGAATGCACAAAACGACCCACATGGGCTTTTTCTATGACCCACAAATTTGATATTTGATATAATTTGATATTCGATACAATTTGATAAAAATATTTTAAAGTGTTTTGTAATGGTATGATTTTAGTTCTACAAATCGGATATCTGATTTGTGAACACACAGACCTAAGGGTTAATGGTAGAGGGTAGAGGGTTTAAGGGTTAAGGATTTAGGGTATAGGTAAGAGTGTTTAAGGGTTAAGGGTTTAGGGTGGAGGGTTATAAGGGTTTAGGGTTTAAGGGTTAAGAGTATAGGGGAGAGAGATAGATGGAGTGAGTGAGTGAGTGAGAGAGAGACCTGAGAGAGTGAGAAGGGGTATGAGGGAGAGACTTGAGAGAGAGGGGGGTCAAAGAGAGTGGGAGAGAGGGTGGGAGAGGGAGAGGGTGGAATAGAGTGGGAGAGTGGGAGATAGTGGGAGAGAGGGAGGGAGATGGTGGGAGAGAGTAGAGGGTGGCAGAGGGGTGGAAGAGAGGGTAGGAGAGAGTGGGAGAGGGTGGGAGAGAGTTGGGAGAGTGGAGAGAGGGTGGGAGAGGTTGGGAGAGGGTGGGAGGTGGGAGAGAGAGGAGGGAGAGAGTGGGAGAGAGGGTGAAAAGGGTGCAGAGAGGGTGGGAGAGGGTAGGAGAGAGTGGGAGGAGAGGGATGGAGAGGGAGGAGAGTGGGAGAGAGGGTGGGAGAGAGGAGAGAGATAGAGGGAGAGAGAGAGAGAGAGAGAGACTTGAGGGAGAGGGAGGAGGGGGGGAGGGAGAGAGAGAGAGAGAGAGAGTTAAGGGATGAAGGTTTAAGGGAGAGAGAGAGACCCTAACAAAGGGAGAGGGGGTAGGAGGGAGACTTGAGAGAGAGAGAGGGAGTGGGAGAGAGATAGAGGGTATATATGGTTAATGGTAGAGGGTAGAGGGTTTAAGGGTTTAGGTTTAGGGTTTAGGGTTTAGGGTTAAGGGTAGAGGGAGAGATATAGAGGGAGTGAACGAGAGAGAGAGACTTGAGAGTGCAATAGGGGGTTAGAAGAGAGAGACTTGAGAGAGAGAGAGAGTAGAGGGTAGGGTAGAGGGCTTAAGGGTTAAGGGTTTAGGGTTTAGGGTTAAGGGTAGGGGAGAGAGATAAAGTGAGTGAAGAGGAGGGAGTGGGAGAGAGATAGAGGGTAGAGGGAGAGAGATAGGAGTGATTGAGTGAGAGACTTGGGAGAGAGAGAGTGAAAGAGATAATATTTAAATATTTTATATATTAGTAATATATATATATATTTAAATATTTATACATTAACTAAAATATTGAAATAATATTTAAATATTATACATAATAATATAATATATTATATATTAAATGAATAATTTGTTAAGAGATTATCATAAATTGTATATTATATATTACATTATAAACTATATTGTATATTATATGTTAAATTATAAAATTTATTGCATTTTTTAAATCATATATTATTATAAATTGTATAACATTTTTTAAACTCATATCTAAAACATATCGATATTAGATCCAGATATATATGTCTGACACAAATTTAATGCCTAGGGATTAGCCTTGGGCTTGCTTTGGAATTTGGTTCAGACTGCAAATCCTAAGAAGTCAACACAAAAAATGTGTTTAACAACTTACCTTGCTTTTCTAGACTTCGCCCATGTGGCTGACAACTTTTTTTACCCAAAATTGATGAAATGAAAAGGGTTTGTAAAGGAGCTTCTCTGACTTTCCACCAATATAAATTATACTTTACTTTGAATCTAATAAATAATTATTATTCATTTCTATTAGAATTACGACTAAAGTCTTGATTAATAGCCTGATTGAAAAGCATCTATAGCTTTCAAAACAATATCACATTTTGAATCAAAACATGTGTCACATTATGCTTCACATACTATAGGATTTAAAAAATGAATTTCATGAAGTTTTGACCAAGTTAAGATTAGTGGACATACGAGTTTTATATTTTTAAAAGTTGTAATAAAAATTCATAATTAATTATTTACTTGGAAAAAATTAAAAAAATATGCATCACATCCGGACATGAGTCCTCTACTTATATCTAAAATCTTATAAAAAAATATTATCATTTTATTATGGTTAGGGTGGTCAGACATACACCTACTTCTTATTTTTTCCCTAAAATTTAAGTACTACTCTATTGAAATTTCAATTTTTCACCAAATATATTTTTTTTTAGAAAAATAAACCTAGTAGTTTAGAAACTACATTCAATTTTCCATAAATTCTATTCTTACATATTTTTGAAATAATATAGATAACTTATTCAAATTTTTATGTCAAGTTTCCTAACTCTGATTTTTTTGAATTTTCATTGCCACTTAAGGGCCTATTTTTTCCATGATGATCCTACACATACCCAACCATAGCATAAGGTTAGCCATCTTTCACTAGTATCATGTAAGTTATATATTCGAAGAGATACTCGATTTTATAGGGTTGCCTAACTTTCACCAATAACATGTCAATGATAGATGCCAAGAGATACCATCTCAAGAGTTTAGTAAATACATATGTTTATCAAAAGGATTGTGTGTGGTCCTTTTTTGTTGTCTACTTGGTGTATGGTTCTCACAGTTCTGATTATTGATCTAGTCTAGGCGATTCATAGTATGGACACTAGTCTTAGTTGATGTAAAACCACATGATTTCTTGATTATATTTATTAAGTTATAAGATTAATGAAGTCTTAGTGGATAATATAAATCTTATTAAGGGCCTTATGTGATGTATGTTGTTACACTTGTGACCTTTATAGTCATGCAACAATTAATATGAGATGTGTGCTTATCATCATATCTAGCAATATTCTAGGAGATAAGATTAGACCCACTATGAAATATGGATACATTGACATTCCTCTTTCCAACTTGGATGTAGTTAAGGGCTTATATTCTATTGAAATAGGTAAAGGAGAATATCCTTGTCATTAGGTTGTCACCACTTCCCTAAATATTCTATCTAATCATTATGTGTTCATGTTAAATATTTAATTTATTTACATCGTGTATATGTGATGTATGCATGAGTTAATCATATTGTGTATATATGAGGCATGCATGAAGTGATCACATTATGTGTAGGTTCATGTATGCATGGTTTAGTGACATTTTACATACATATGTTCTATAAATGAGTTTATCATTGTGTATATGTATGTGATGTACATATAAGTTGGTCCCTATGTGGATTGTGTTTATGAACTCTTATTATTTTGGCATGTGAACTACGATGCCTATAATTTCTAAAAAGGGACACATAGCTAAGGCCATCTCGAATGAACCCTTGAGGATTGGGAATGGTTCTTGATTTATCTTCTTGTGAGAGATTATCTTATTCAATACAAGGATCTATAGTTGTGGTGTTGAACTACTACATGTGCTATGTTCAAGTAAGGTTATAAAGTTAGCTCTTCTAATTGGGAAGAGATTACTTGGTCAATCAAGAGAATATTGATGGTGTAATTATTTTTTTGTAAATGACCTAGTAACTAGGGACTAATTATTACTATAATTCCCACATAAATAACATTCATACTAACAAATAAAAATAAACCCCCACAAGAATTCCCCCTAATTACACTTGCACCTTTCTTTTTAAGCATTTCAATTGTGTTGGGAGCTCAAAACTAACTTAACAACACAATTTTTTAGTTTTTTCACACATGAAAATTAGCTTAACAACTTTCCCATGAATTTGTACTCCTACATACACTTTATGACCCCAAAAAAAATTCCTAGGCACATTCCCTTAAACGACAATTTCACATAACTATATGCACTTGAACAATTGACTTACCAGAAAAAGAAAAATAAAGTTTAACTTAGAGGTTCCACAATTGGATCATGCCATTTCATGATGTGAAGTAAGGTAGTTATGGTGAGTTTTTGTGGGGTTTTATTTTTATTTGTTGGTATGAAGGTTATTTGTGTAGGCATCACAATTGGTATCAGAGCCAGGTTGTAAACACTAGGAGCTCTAGGAGATATTTTTTCCCTAGATCATTATGTGTACATTTGTTCTATGTGATGGCATGTCTTGTTCCTTGTATGAAATGTATAGGTCATTGAACATTACTAATACAAATAGGTCTAACATCATGAGAAACCTTAAGTTGGGTGAATGAATTTGATTGTGATAAATATCTAAATTAATTTATTGTTATATATAAGTGTTTATGATCATTCTTTATGAGATTGTGCTCTCCTTGGTAATCCTCAAGGAGTGTTAGAGAAGGAAAAAGGGTTCAATGCAAAATTAATTTTTGTGTGTATTTAAAACACAATTTTGATATAAGTTAAATATTGTTGAATTCTCTATTATAATGTTGAGAAAGGTTGAATTGTGGAGATTTTTCATTAGGATTTTTCACTCTCATGTTAGTAAATGTATTTATACTTCATTTATCGTAAAGAGAGATGTTTAAAAAATAGTGATTTTAGATTGTAAACTTAAATTAGGATCACTTTTGGAAACCTTAGTCCTATATTTCCACAAAAATTTAAATTGGATTTTTTTGGTGGCTTTAATCCATGACCTAGCCATATGTACCTCATAGAAGACCCTATGAGTACTACAAGCACATTTTTGTAGGTGGAGGAACAATATTACATTTTAATTTTAAATTAGGAAACTGAAGGCATAAAATTGTATGCATGAAATATGAAGGGGGTAAGGTGTGTGCGATTCACTATCTCCTAGCAAGTGCATGGTTATTGCCATGTTATTTTATGTAAATCTATTGAGTAATAGGAAAATAAACAATAGATGACTTATGTGAAGGCAAGTGTTAAGGGTAAAGAAAAAATATGCAAAGAAGATGTAATCATACGATATTGTTCAAGGTGTTTGAAATAACATTTTGATTATGTTGGTTGTTAGTATTAGAATGTGGAACCTCATTTGGAAGGGTTGTCTTGTTAATTAAAAAAATACAACTAGGAATACAAATTCTTTTATTTATGCTTCTACATTCTGTGTATTCAAGTTGTTGTGCTCCATGGTTAGCCAGTAGAAAATATGAGAATGCATTAACATTTCAAAACCATCTTCTTGTAATGTGACCATTAAACCAAGAGTAGTAAAAATATTCTTCCAATAAATGTGGATAACACTTCAAAACCATCTTCTTGTAATGTGACCATTAAACCAAGAGTGGTAAAAATAAACAAACTTAGTGTGCTATAATGGGAGAAAATGATGTTAAAAACTAGGATTAACTAATGGCATTGCATGTTCCAAGTAAACTCACATTCATGTTGTACTTAATTATGCTTCTAACCAATATTAAGATATAGTAACTTCATGTGTATAATTATTGTTTGAGTTCAAATTTAGTAATGGGTTGAATTTTTAACTAGGGGGATTTTTTTTTTAAATGTTTGTTTGTATCATATGGATGGGTGAAAAAGTAGTGCAAAGAGGTAAATGTAAAATGTACTAGATGTTATAAATTTAGGAAGTATATTTTATCTTGGGTGTCAAACTTTAGCAAAAATGTAATAATAGTTAAACTATGTTAAATATGACCTAAGATGTGTAGGTATGAAAAGAGATAGTTATGCAACTATGGAGAAATGACCATGCAGGAATATGTGAAGTTCATATGTCTTGCTCTTGTGGTATGAGGTGATAAAGTCCATAGATATTCTATATACATTGTAACTTGCATACAACTAATACATGTTATGTTTTTGTGTCATAACATGTGGGAGGCCAAAAAATGTTGTGTTTGTGACCCAAGTATGTGAAATAGGGTATCCAACTAAGGTAAGGGTGAGGTAGATGTTAGGATGATCCACCTATGTGTACCATTGTGACAAATTTATGTGTGTGTAAAATAATAGCATGAATATGATGTCAAGTGTTGGTGTATTGAAGTATGCTTATTGACTAAAATGTGTAAGTTGACATTATAAGCTCATATGTATAGGCCAACACTAGGTACAAATAATAAGAAAGAGTTAACGCTTTATAATGAATTTTAGTTTGGTCTATACGTGTCAATCTAGGGGCATAAACTTGTGATAGGTGTCATGGCTATATGCCAATCGAAGGGGTGAAAGCTGTGAGCTGAGTGATTATGAATGCAGCTATGGAAATAAACCTACAACAAATTAAAATGAAAATTGATTCCAACGACAGGAATTGTCACTTCTTGATGACAGGAGCTATTCTATTCTATTCTAACAACATGAATTGCATAAAAATTATAGTAAAGTCTAAAATAAAATTTTTAACAAATACCAATTAATAAAAGCATAAAATTAAGTTAAAAGCAAATAAATGAAATACAAGCCAATATTATCTTTCACACGTGCATACTTTCACATAAGAATTATCAAACCAATTTAAAACTTAATTCTTTATGCCTACTATCTGTATAAATTACTATAGAAGAAATACCAATCAAAATAAAAGAAACATAATCATACACAACTTACAAAAAAAATTGAGTATTTACATTCATTCGGTGGTTGAGGAGTGGGCACCCTTCCTCCCAGCAAATCGATTGAAGAAAATGTTCACAAAACTAAGATAAACTCAAAATGATATTATTGAATTTCTGCAATAATTTGATTTCACACATTATTCATTATTAATTTGCTTGAAGCACGAGACTGCTTTTATAGTGCACAATGGAGTTTCCATACAAAATAGAAGTTGCAGTTTGTAATTTGTGTGGAGGTAAATTGATCTGTTAATAACTAATTGTATGGCCTGTAGCCAATATTACCTAACAAACTTCAAATCAGGTGTTGCTATTATCAAAACAAAAAAAATAGAGAATAAGCATGTGGTATCACAAAGGATTTCACAATTGTAGAAGACTATTTTCAGTGCATATAATGACACAGAGAGGAAATATAGTGATGCATAATAGTTGGCAGTTGTAAAATGAAAGAACAAAAAACCAGCTAGCAAATCAGGGGTGAGGGACCAAAATAGATACTCGTAGAATGTGTTTCTTCTCCACACAAATATTTATCAAACACACCTTATTTCTGATAGGTGGAGGACGTGAAAAATAAATATTAAATGTAGTATGGCAAATGACATGGAATTGGTCCATCATGTTGGGATAAGGTGCCATTAACCTTGTAAATCCCAATATTGTATGTATTCCATTTATTATTCTTAATTTGTAATTACCCATAAGGGATGAATAAGTTTCACCGACAGTTTGTTACAGAGTTACTTTTACTGCTCAAGGAATCTTGGTAAATAGTAAATGAGGTGAGGTGGAGAATCTTGGTGCCTATCTTTGGGAAATGTATTTTTGGGTTGTTATGACGCATGTCATAAGTTTGTAAGAGCATCTATGACATCTTACAACTGTCATAAGGTGTAAGAGATTCTATGAAAACATATGACAACTATTATTATCTTGTAAGTTCCTATTCTTTGTTCTAGACGCCTATATTGGGAAGATGCCTATGACAAGTGTAAGGGAATATGTAAGAAGATAATTTTGGTGTATCCCAAGATAGAAATATTGGATTTTATCCATCTCCCACGAATTCCTTTGGTGGGTACTCATTTTGTATAAATATGAGACTTGAGAGTGAAGCTTGAGAGAGAGAGAGTAACAAGAGTAACAGGGTGCTACAGGATTGAAGACTCAAGAGGAGATTGGAAGTGGATGTATTGTAATCTTGTTTTGAAGATAATACAACTTGGGCCTCTCTTCTTGGTGGAGTTTTTTCCCGCAAGGGTTTCTCCACATAAACACTGTGTTATGAGTTTATTCTTCTATTCCATTGCTACCTTGTGTTGTGAGATCTTGCATTCTTATGTTGCTGATTTGTGCCTCTTTGTTGCTGCTATCTTATGGTGATGTTATTGCTGTTATAAGTTCATCTAAGGTGGTTTTATCAAGCATGTTAGAGTGGCTGATTTTAGCATCATAAAGAAGTTGAATCTCTTCATGGTATTTCAAGGATTAAGAAAAGTTATTTATAGATTTGCATACAATTTTCAGATTTCCATATTGTAGTAGTCAAAGCCTTGTATCTCACCAATTGGTATCATATCTTGGTGATTTGGTGATTAATAATTGGATTAGAGATTGTTCGTTTATTCCAACAATTGGTATCAGAGCTTAAGGTTGTTCCATGACTTGCATGAGCTTGCATGTGTTTGCATGTGAGTTGCATGTACTTGCATGTTGCTTGCATGAGCTTGCATGTGTTTGCATGTGAGCTGCATGTACTTGCATGTTGCTTGCATGAGCTTGCATGTGTTTGCATGTAAGTTGCATGTACTTTCACGGACTTGCATGTTGCTTGCATGTGCTTGCATGTGATGGATTCATGGTAATTTGGTTCTGGGTATTCCTTCTTTTTTGAATTTAGCTTGTAAAGCTTGTGAATCTGTTGGAAGGAATTGTAGAATGTTGGAGGTTTTTGGGCTGTAGTGGATGTTTTGTATGTTGACATTGCTTTGCATATTTGTGAGATTGGAAGCCATGGTATCTAACTCTCCGAAGGATATTGTCAATGAGATCTACAGTGGGCTTTTGAGGCTCAGGGTTATGTATCTTCATGAAGTTGATCTTGTGGAAGTGATCTGGAGCTCCGGTTTGGCAATATGTGAGTATCCTCTTGCATGGTGGTTATGTTCCTTTACCTTGTGGTCATGTGAAGTGAATGGGTTTTCATGTTGGGTGGTTGATTATGGTGCCCTAGTTACATGGAAGAACATTTATTTTTTGGACTATAATATGGAGTGCTTATGTTGGATTCATGGGTTTAGCCCTTGGTTACATGAAAGCATTGGATGATTTGCCACTGGTTGCATGTGGGTTGTGGAGTTGGTATTTTAGTGATATGGAAACTCCTGGACAACCTGGTTCCTCCTTTTTCATATTCATGTTATTTGGGATATGTAGGTTTTACAGTTTTCCTGTTATAAAAAAGCTGTGGATTTGTAGATCTGTGATATTTCATTCTTTCAGATAAAATGTATAGTGTGAATATCTGGATATTTAAGTGATTTCAGATTTACAGAGAGATAATTTTGCAGGTTTTACATGTTAACAAAAATCTATGGTTTGTAGATCTATGGAAAGATTGTATTCAGACTCTTAGAGTATTCTGGATGGAAACAATTTCAGATTTGCAGGGCTGCTTGATGGGTTCTTATGATCTATGGATACTCTTATGTGGATTTTTTTTTGGCAAATCAGGTCTACCATTGATCCTGGTGTTTGAGTCTTGGAAATCTACATGTTATTCCTTAGCTACTTTTATTCTGCATGTTACTGATGTGGGGTTGAATCTATTTTTCAGTTATTTGAGATTGGAGCACTGACCATGTTTTTCTCCTTTGAGATATTGCATGAGTGCAGATCTTGTAAATTGTCTGCTGAGGATTGTATTTGGTTGGTCACCTTGATTACATTGGTATGTTTATTGCAGTGAGACAGAAGGATGGTTTAGAGTACCTGATATAATTATTCATTAGAATCTATAATAGTAAGTTATGGTGCATGAAAAGCTCTGTTCACTTTTAGTGGAGTTTTGGTAATGATGTTTGTCATGATACCATGTATACAACTCTGTATCACTTTCAATGGGAGTTTTGTGCAGTTACAGTGTGTTCTATCTTCTTGGTTTAGAGATTATGGTTCTCTTGACCTTTTGGGAGTTGTGTTTTATACAATGGATTCTTTGATTGTGTTGAGGCCATGGATGATCTTCATTTAGGAGATGGTTATCACGATGTCATGGATAACTTGGTTACATGTTTAAGTGGGAGCTTTTGACAGTGATGGTTTGATGTTTATCTTGTTGCCATGTATAGCTCAGTATCACAGTTCAGTGGGAGCTTTGGTAGGATATGGTTATCTTCATGTGATTTGAAGAGGTTTTAACATCTTGTTTCATGGAGGACCTTTTGAGTCTTTGGTAAAGGTGTTATTGTTCTTCCTTTGGAGAGGATGTAGTTCTCTTTGGTTTTGAGTGTTAATCATTTGCTTGGAGCTTCATGACTTTGCAGGTTGCATTTGAAGTTGGCATGGATTGATTAGTGGGTGCTCATGGATACTAGAGAGACTTGGGTTAGGCTGGATATTTCTTATGTTCAGAGATATGTGTTGGAATGGTTACTTGTTATAAAAGTTTCTCAACAATAAAGACCGAGGAGCCTACACCTAGAAATGGATGTGAGTCCATCATAGACCTGATGAGAAGGTTGTCTTTATTGAAAGCCTATATTGCTTGGTGTTTTATGCAAAAGACAATCTTGTATCCCACTCTTGGTCTACTCGGTAGGTAAATGATCTAAGAGGTGTTTCCCACCTGATTATTAGATGCATTATTTATATGTATCTTTTCTTCTCTTATGCATTAATCTTGAAAGTTGAGTTCTGAGGGATTGTTGAGAAGTAGATGCATGATTTTATGTATTTCCATTGTTCTCCTTGCAATCTTGAACTTTGGATTTGGTAGGAGAGGTACAAGAGATGGTTAGTGGCTTTGGGCATATTCCCTTATGTTGTGGGAATGTTCAGCTAAGTTTGATCTACTTTCTGTGAGAGGTTTACATCTAAGTTCTGCCATGTTTCATTATAAGTTGAATGGTTAGATGTTGATATCCTTTTAGTTTGGGAGTGTTGAAGGAGATCTTACTTTACACAGTTTGGCACATGTTAGTGTGGTATAAGGAGATGGTTTGATTTGCAAGTTCTCTCTTTATGGGAATATTGTCTTCTTCTTGAAGGTTCTTATGCTTATGGAATTGAGGTTCATGAATGGAGTTATGAGTTGTTGTTTGTACTTCATTGTTTTTTGGCAACAGTTTGGTAGCTCCTTGATCTCTTTCTTCATTGGTTGGAGGACTTGGGAGAGTTATTTGGATTAGTAATGAGAGATGTATTTTGCATATCATTGTATGCTTCTTTGACACTATGATAGAGGAGTTAGCCACATCCTCTATGTGAAGTGCTATAGGAGGACTTGTTAATGTTGTGATCTTGTTTTCAGATTTGACATTACCTGTGCAGTGGGAGTTCCAGAAGGTATATGTGTTCTGTATGAGAGGGGCACCTCTCTTGGACTGGTTACATTTTACTGCAGTGAGTTACTTCAGAGGTTTTTTATCGCATGTCTATGTGTGTTATTACCTTGGAGTCTTCTTTTGCAGGATGGTGGATATATAGGGACTTGTTTGCAGATTTGGGTTGTTATGTTGATAGCATGAAGTTCTACCTATGATAGTTTGTTTACCCTAGTTTGCGGTATGGATAGTTTTGGATGAGCTAGCAACTTGCTGTGGTTGCTATTCCAATTTTGGTATGAGTGTGGCAGTCACTCAGAGTCTTTTGTTATCATTTGAATTTGATGCTTGTGTTCATGTATAGATTGGTGCAGGTTTCAGTGACAGTTGATATGTTTCACCATGGCATATTCCTTGTCCTATCATGGGTAATATGATGTGAGGATTTCTTGCTTGAGATGGTGGTTATCATGGTTCCTTCTGCAGGTATCTTGTTGGAGCACAAAAGCATGTTGAAGAATCAATGGTACATGGTTGGCTAAGGGATGTTTATTCCCTTGTTGAGATTTCCTATGGGTTGATTTACAATGTATAATGTCAAGTGGGAGAATGTTGGGATAAGGTGCCATTAACCTTGTAAATCCCAATATTGTATTTATTCCATTTATTATTCTTAATTTGTAATTACCCATAAGGGATGAATAAGTTTCACCGACAGTTTATTACAGAGTTACTTTTACTGCTCAAGGAATCTTGGTAAATAGTAAATGAGGTGAGGTGGAGAATCTTGGTGCCTATCTTTGGGAAATGTATTTTTGGGCTATTATGACGCATGTCATAAGTTTGTAAGAGCATCTATGACAACTTACAACTATCATAAGGTGTAAGAGATTCTATGACAACATATGACAGCTATTATTATCTTGTAAGTTCCTATTCTTGGTTCTAGGCGCCTATATTGGGAAGATGCCTATGACAAGTGTAAGGGAATATGTAAGAAGATAATTTTGGTGTATCCCAAGATAGAAATATTGGATTTTATCCATCTCCCACGAATTCCTTTGGTGGGTACTCATTTTGTATAAATATGAGACTTGAGAGTGAAGTTTGAGAGAGAGAGAGAGAGAGTAACAAGAGTAACAGGGTGCTGCAGGATTGAAGACTCAAGAGGAGATTGGAAGTGGATGTATTGTAATCTTGTTTTGAAGATAATACAACTTGGGCCTCTCTTCTTGGTGGAGTTTTTTCCCGCAAGGGTTTCTCCACGTAAACACTGTGTTATGAGTTTATTCTTCTATTCCATTGCTACCTTGTGTTGTGAAATCTTGCATTCTTATGTTGCTGATTTGTGCCTCTTTGTTGCTGCTATCTTATGGTGATGTTATTGCTGTTATAAGTTCATCTAAGGTGGTTTTATCAAGCATGTTAGAGTGGCTGATTTTAGCATCATAAAGAAGTTGAATCTCTTCATGGTATTTCAAGGATTAAGAAAAGTTATTTACAGATTTGCATACAATTTTCAGATTTCCATATTGTAGTAGTCAAAGCCTTGTATCTCACCAATTGGTATCATATCTTGGTGATTTGGTGATTAACAATTGGATTAGAGATTGTTCGTTTATTCCAACACATCATGGCAAAATTTAACGTGGCAAGAATGTATGTGGCAATGATGGAAGAAGGCGACATGAATTCTGTGTGCATATGATAGGAAGTTCCTACTTAACAAGTGACAAGAATGCTGCATGCTACAAGATATAAGGCTTATAATAACAAAAATAATTAATTTCCATATTTTAATCTCAAAACTATATTAAATATGACTTATATATTAAATCATATGTAGCACAAAAATGGTAAAATGGAATGAAAATGGGATGGAAATGGGATGTGTGAATGAGTATGAAGGTGCATGAAATAGGGTAAAATGGGGCATAAAATGGGACATAATTGGCTCTCATCAATATGTGTATGTTATGTGATGTTATCCCCTAGTTTCGTCCAACCTAATAGATTGAGAGCATGCTACTGTGATTAGGGGTTAAGTGATAGAGGGCCCCATTGGAATGTTATGCTTATTCATGGATGTTAGTCCCTAATATCAAAGTACCTCCATCAAAAGGTAGCATTTCTCCATGGATGTTGTCCTTGCACCACTCCCCCATATAGTAGAAACACACTTGTTGTTTCGTCTAGTGCAAACCTACTCCTAGAAACTTGTATTTTATGGGTTGAGGATGGACCCTAATGTGCTAGAGTGTTGCAACTATTTTTTCTTTTGGTTGTTGATACTTGGAGTTTTAGTCATGTGAGTAGTAGAGACAACTTCCAGATTCATGAGAAGTTGTTAGCATCATGACTACTAGTACATGAGTAAAGTTGGGTAATTATGGACCATTAACAATTTTAGAGATACAATTAATTATGTGGACCATTATAATTTAATTCAAGCACATTACAATTTGAAAATTATTTTCAATATTAGAAGGTGCTATCATAATAGTGGTTTACAATTCCTGAGAGGAACAATTTTAGCTGAAATCACATATTTTTAGAAAATATAATGATTTAAGCCTTAAAAAGTTCCATTTTAAGGATTCCAATTGAAGAGGGTTTGATCAAATCACCTTAGATCAAACCCCCTTGGATAGAACCTGCTAGTTTTAAACCATCTATAAATCGTCTCTTTTACACCTATCAAAATGTTGATAAAAAATCACTTTTGATTTAGATTTTGGGGATCAAATGAATTCATTTAAAATTTATTTCAAATGATTATGGTATTCCTCGAACAAGCTATCCAATGAATATAATTTTAATATGTTTTGGTTTTGTTATGTATTTATTTTTTAAGTTTTATTAAACATAGGTTTTCATCAAAAATGAATTTCTTTGTTCTTCACATGTGGAAAAATAGAAGATTATCAAAAAAAAATTGAAAAATATGAGTGCACCGGATATTGAAGTCCTTGATCAACAAAAAAAAAAAAAATTTAACATATACAAAAATTCACGCGTTATATAGTCGCGTTGTGTTTGAATTGTAATTAGTTTGACTTTGAAACTTGATTAAGGAAAAAATATTCAATAAAAACTATCTAACCAAGTGGAAGCACTAGATATTAGAGTTACAAATCTAAATTTGAAAAAATAGAATTTTATCCTTCATGGAAAAAAGTTATGCGTTATATGGTGTCGTCACTTTTTAAAAATGTTGTTTTTAAAAAATCTATTTTTAGTGGGAGATGGAAAAATAAGTGCAATTTGATTCCAAAAATTTTGAAAAAAATATTTTTAGAATCTACAGACAAAATTTGATGAGACTCTAGTTTGCACCATCTTCAAATTCCTCACAGTTTAGCCGCTATAGGTTCCCGAATGTGAAGATTTAGTTAAAAATAATAATTTCAGTGTCTAGTTTGGCCAAAAATTGTAAACCACTATTATGGGATCACCCTACTAGCACAAGATATTTCATCAGGAAACATAGTAGAATAAGATTCAAGAATAGAGATAGTGTGATGTTGCGATGATATATGCACCTTAGCAGGATGTTTGGTATGGAAAGTTCGAATGATGTTAACACCTTGCTTAAGTAATTTTCATATAGGAGCAATGGTAATAGTATCTATTGTAAACACCCTTGATGTCAATGTGTGAGTAGTAATGTATGTATGTTGTGAACTAGCATAGATGTAATTCTAGTGATATAAAAAGAAAATTGTGCTCTTGCTCGATAGAATGTGAATGTTAGTTATGTGAACATTGCAATTACATTATCACAAGAAATCTTATTTATGATCCAATGGTTCCACATGATAGAGTCAAGGAAAACTTAAGAGTTACTAGATAAACTAATAAAAAATAAATACAAAATCATAATTCATCGATATAACTTTCCTCAAACTAAAAGATTATGAAACTTAAAATTTTAAAATACTTGTAAATGAAGGTGTTTTTGACAAAGCACGTGAATGGTTGAAGGCATAAAAAATAAGAATAAATATTTGAGAGGAAGGAATAAAGAAGAGAGTGATCCAAGTGCGAAATTTGAAGAATGATATTTGTAACCTCATGTTAAGAAAACATCACGTCACTTTTATAAAGAAGATAGATAAACTAGTTCCACAAATACTAAAAAGATCATTTAATGTAGGAAATAAAATAGGATTTAACCAAATCATTTGGATTTGATTCTTCTTTCTTATATCTAGGCCTATGAGAATGAGATAGTTATATAAGTATTTTGATAAGAATTTGATAAAAAGTGTAGATTTGATCACAAAACTTTAGATGTACATTCTTTTCAAAAATTTAACTTCAACTATATTAAACATCTTGATTAGAATATGATTAAAGAAATATTAAATGTATTATATGATTATCAACAATAGATTCATAGAGTGGAAAAAGAACTCAATTACAATTGAAGAAGATAACTCAAGTAGGGAATTAGCCTTATAAAAAAGAATATGTTAATAGTATATTGAATTTTGAGTTAAAGACAATATTATTAATTTTGTAAAATTTTGATGTTAATATTTTAAAATAGATTAAAGGCACATATAATCATTAAATATTATTATTTCTATTCTTCATAGCTACTCTACAATTATAATCAACAAAATACATATATTTGGGGAAAAACATCGTTGTAAAGTATTTATAGAATTTTGATAAATTTTACAAAGGTTGTATAGGAAATGTAATAAGACTAAAGTTTTTTTAATTTTAAAAAATAATAGAGTTACAAATCAGAATTTTGAGCCCCATTTGTTCTTGTTTTGCATCTTTTCTTATTTTAGATGCAATTACTACTTTCTAGGATGTTCTCTTAAAATCTATGATTTAATCAATGGTGTTTTTATTTAATCATCACAAAGATCTATTTGTGTGTGGAGTGAACCAAATTGTATATTCTATTTGGTTAATCTCACATTTGTAATTTATTTTTTAATTACATAATATTTCTTTTTATACATGTTTCAAAAATCCATAAAACCTCGAAATGCAATGTTGTATAATATACAATCTTAGGGTAGTTCTTAGCTTTGGTTTATAATAAGACAACCTCACCATCTTAAAAGAGATTTTTAACCCCAATAATTGTTGGTGAATTGGAAACTATCAATTAAATTACCAATTTATCCAATAAATACACTAAAGATTAATTAGATTGCTGAATGTTTTATCCCTTAAGCCTTCTTTATGAAGTGGACTGATGTCTCTCTTTCATTAATTTATGAGTTAGAAAGACTTGGGAAGATGTCTTTGATTCTATTCTCTAAACATAGAGTTTGAACTTTTGGTACATTATTTGATGCATAATTATCACAATCTTGAATAGTTGGTCCAAAAAAAACTTATCTTTCTTACCTAATTACATTTACTAGTGTGGTTCAAACATTTAACCTAATGCATAGATTCATCTATTATAATTATGAATACAAAAAAAATCTTTCTACAAAGAATTTTTTTTCCATAAAATGAAACAATTTCCACAACTAAATAATATTTTATAGCCTAAAATGGCTTTTTAACATTTTCCAAGAGTTGAAAGCAGCTTATCAGCTACCTAGCCAATTAATTGTCAAAACTTTGAAAGGGCACTTAAGACTATCTAACCAATTAATTTTTTATATTTTCAAGACTTTGAAGAGCACTTAAGACTACAGCATTTTCAAGACGTTAGCATTAGCAAGAGGAAATCTATAGGAAACTCAAAAAGTTTGAAAAGTGGACAAGTGTAGACTCCATATTCTAAAATCCAGACCTATCTGAACATGAAGTGCACATCAGCAGATTAAACTCTGTCTATATAGATTCCCCATCAGCTAAATTTCTGGGATTGTGTTGATCTATGGTATGATGGCTAGGTCCCTCCTTGTAATTGTGCTCCTGTTTGATTTTACCTTGGGGTTGCAATCAGCCTGTATGCCTCCTCCATCAGTAGAATGCAAAATAAACCCTGGATTCCACATCTTCAATCCTCTGGGCATTTGGGATGACAGTGAGACTTGTGTGCCTCCTCTATCAATAGAAAGCAATTTAAGCCATGGATGCCACATATTCAATCCTCTGGGTATTTGGGATGACCGGGGTACTTGTGAGGCTGCAATTGCTGCATGGCCCAAATCAGAATCCGAGCTTATACAGGCAGTTGCCCATGGAGTGAAAAACAAGCAAAAGATTAGAGTGGTGAGTTGGCTGGCTCACAGTCTATCAAAATTAGCCTGTGTAGGAAAGCAAGGGCTCATCATCTCCACCCAAAACTATAATTCAGTAATTGCAATCAACAAAACTGCGATGACAATTACTGTCCAATCCGGAGCAATGATGAAAGATGTGATTGAAGAAGCCGCAAAGGAAGGACTGGCTCTGCCTGCCATGATTTACTGGAATGGAGTTTCTGTAGCCGGAGTTGTTTCTACTGGAGCCCATGGCAGTGGTCTGTCGGGAAGAGGCAGTGGGGTTTATGAATATGTTGTTGGGATGAAATTGGTAGTCCCTGCACCTCCTTCCCAAGGCTATGCAAAGCTCATCACCTTGAGCGGTTATTCTCTCACTTGTTTAATTGTGCTGCATTTGAATTTAACCATTTTCCTTTTGTTTCTTTACTCCTTTTTTGTATTTTGGTTGTTTGTGTGTTGTCTGTTTTATAGTCTAGCTTCTAGCTCTTATATATTGCGATTTCTTATACTTTTGAGATCTATTGACTTTATTCATTTGTGTGGGCATTAGTATAATAGGCTATTTCTGTCTGTTTTCTTGACAGAATCAGATTCAGATCTGAAAGCTGCCAAGATATCTCTTGGAACGCTTGGAGCGATCTCTGAAATAACCTTCAAATTGCAGCCTATGTTCAAGTGCTCATTTTCAGCCAGTGTGAAAGATGATAAAGATCTAGAAAAAGAAGCCGAGAGTTTCCTAAGAGCCAGTGAATATGCATATATAAATTGGTTTCCCTCACATGGGAAGGCGATTTTCCTAACCAACCATGTTGTTTCTGTTGATATACTTGGAGATGGCGTCAACAAGGTAGTTGGCAGTCCAACCACAGCAATGAGCGCTGAAACAAGTGCTTATCAGTGTGAGTATAATCTTGGCACTTATCCACTGAAAACATTAGCCTGTTAGTTCGCCTTCAATCTATATAAAATGATATTTTAGTGGATCTATCGGGCCTACTTCAGGACTTTTCCCGACATTTTGTCAGTCTATTCGCTTTTATTGATGCTCTGTTGTTAATCAACTGGTGGGTTCTTTCGAAACATTTTTATATTTGAGGGACAGGCGTAATGTCCTCAGACACATGTTACCATAGGCATAAGTAGCTCGATACAGACAAAATCTTGATGGGTTTATCTGCTATATGAATCCTGTTTTTTTCTTTGTAAATTGAGTAAAATTATGATTCGAATTTTGGGCATGTGTGTTTAGTTTTCCGTTATTGTAATTTTCTACAGAATATAGGAAGCTGCCTGCTAGGCATAGACTATTTCAAGTGAGAGGAAAACAGAGCAAGGGCAATGTATATAGTGTATATATTTTATGTTTAACTGGAAATCTTGCTTTGTTCTGCTATTCAGATGAGAAAATCCAAGCAAATGAAGATGTGGATGCAATCTGCAAGGTAGTGGACCTGCTAATCTCATCCGCCACAAAGGGCAGTGGCTTCTTGAATGATGGAAAACAGTTCACAGGGTACCCTGTAATTGGATTCAATCATCGGATGCAAGCATCTGGTGGATGCCAAGGAAGTCGCCCTGATTACCAAGATAACCAGAAGAGCTGCACTCCCACCAAGATTTTGGATAAAAATAGTAGAGTCTGTTCATGGGATCGACGGCTGCACAATTATTTGTTCTTCGACGTGGAGTTAAGAGTATCAATGATCCATCTCCACGAAGCAATTGGGGACATAAAGAAAATTAGGGATTTGAATCGCCCAAGTCTGTGTGACTGGGGTTCAGTCGGTGGAATATACATGCGTTCTGTCAAGAAGTCAGATGCATATCTTGGACCTGCGGAGGATCAGGTGACTTTGGAGCTGCAAACTTATCGGCCAAGGGAAGCAGGCATACCTAAGTGGAACGAAGATGTGTTTCAAGAAATTGAGCAAATGGTGATAGAGAAACACCGAGGGGTACTACACTGGGGGAAGGCTGGAGGTCACTTGTTTGGAGGTGTGGCCAAGTGGGCTGTAAACCTCGAGAAGTTTCTCGAGGTGAAGGATAGGTTTGATCCTACTGGAGTTTTTTCTAATGATTGGACTGATGGCTTGTTTGGGATCGGAGGGACAACAGTGGAGGAGTTGAGGGATGGATGCGCTCTGGATAAGATGTGCAAGTGTAGAGAGGATAGGCATTGTGCTCCAGACAAAGGATACTTCTGTCGAGAGGGAAGAATTTGGAACAAGGCTCGTGTTTGCAGGAAAACATCTTTATAGGGGTAGTAGGTCTTTCAAGCTGCTCTTTTTTTAGCAGTTCATCTTTAATGATGAAGTAAGATGATGCATGATAAGAAATGTTATATGAAAAAAATGTGTATATGACAAGTAATTATATTTAAATTACACATTTAGAGGAATGACAAGCTATTATATTTAAATTATATATAGAGGAATATAGTGAGTTCATAGATTAATGATAATTGTCTAATTTTTTTATTATTATTTTTTAAATAAAGAATAGTTTTTTTATTAAGTGTAGTATTTAGTAAATTGTTTATTTTTTGATATATTATATAAATAATCAAATTAATTAATTTGTTATTTGTTATAGTTCGTAATTTTTTTTTTATGTTTGTCTATTTTAAATGGTGATGTTAAGTATGTCTACAACTTAACAATTATTTTAATTTAGAAGTGTTAACTTTGTAATCTTATCAAATTATGAGAATGTACTATGACACAAACTTACTCTCTTACCCTTAAAAGGATAATTTATCTACATCAAGACATATCTCTAGACCTAAACAACAAAAATCAACAAATCAACATTTCACACACCAATAATAAAAAAAAAAAAAAACATCCTTGCATCTAGAATTGGATCTGTAAAAAAAATTAAATCAAAGTTTCATTAATGACACTCACAAGAAAAACTAATGTTTCTCATGCAAAGAACCATTTCTTTATCCATTTGATGTCTATTTAGACTCTTTGATAATACAAACATGTGAATCTCTAATATCTTTCTCAAGCATAGCACAAGTGACTTGGAGAATACAAATATTTAATGATATAATAAAACTAAACATTATCAAATTAAACAGTGTTAATTTCTATCCATAACACACCTTTTACAATATTTCTCCTTAAAACTTATCACCTTAACACATTAACTATACTTGCTAAGGCCTACATACAAAATTATAAATATGAATTGTTGGTTGTCAACCACCACTTAAACAAGAGCCATTTTCAACCTGTACCTGCAAACGTAAATGTTACTCTTCATAATTATTTTAATCAATAGAATCAATTCATAATTTTTTGGATCATATATACTTTAAATGAGCAATCACACCTTGTTGTGCAATGGGTATAATGAAGAGGTGCATAAGGTCAATTAGGTAAGATTTTGGTCTATTTTTTACATAAATTTGTGAAGTATATGAGGTCAATTGGTAGACCATTTATCAAATGATGTTATTTGTTCAAAAAAGGTCTCAATGGAGAAGTTGTAGTTAAAATAAACTACATAGATCAACTTACAGGGATCCAAACATGACTAAAATAAACCTATAAATCAAGAAGATAATCAAGCTCCATTACCAACAAGCTCATGTTATATTTACAATAAGGAGAAAGGGAGAGAAAAGGAGAGATAGGAATGAAAAGAGGGGGATATAAGGGAAAGAGTGAGAGAGACCTGGGAGGTAAGGAGATAGAGATAGAGAGGAAGACAAAGATAAAAATGGAGATGGAGATGGAGATGAGGAGAGAAATATGGAGAGAATGAGAGGGAGAGATAAAGAGAGACATGAGCGAGTGATAGATAGAGATGAAAGAGAGAAATATATAGAGAGGGAGATATAGGGAGAGAACGAGAGAGGGAGAGAGAGGAAGAGAATGAGAGAGGGAGAGATAAATAAAGATAGAGATAGGAAGTGATATTAGAGAGAGATAGAGAGAGGGAAAATTAAAGGGCTAGAGAGAGATGGAAAAATAACAAGGTATAGATTGAGCAAGATATGGAAAAGGAATATGAAGAGATATAAATAGAGTCAAAGAGATATAGATATAGGGGGTTAGGAAGAGAGAGAGAGAGAGAGAGAGAGAGAGAGAGAGAGAGAGAGAGAGAGATGGATGGATGGATGGATGGATAGATAGAGGGAGACATGTCTAGAGATAGAGGAGGAGAAAGAAAAATAGACGTAGAGATGAAGCTAGAGTGAAAGAGGAAGAGAGACAAATAGATAGGAAGAATATAGAGGTAGAGGGAGAGAGATGTCCACTTCATTAAGGAATTCGAAAGGAAGAATATGCCCCCATGTGAGGGGAAGATCAAAGCTATTCCCACTTTAGAGGAAGGTTCTCAAGTACTTTCTTTGTGAACCCATGATGAAGTAAACACATTCCATTAGGGTTTCAAGTAAAGAATGCGATTGTTGAAAAAAGATTTTGCGAGGATTTTGGAGAAAGAGAAAGATAGAGATAGGTAGATAAAGAGGAAGAGATATTAAGATATAGATAAAAATGGAGAGGGAGAGATAGAGAGAGATATAAATGGTGAGATAGAGGGATAGCTCAAGATAGAGATATAAGAACATATAGGGTTGATGCAAGAAGTTGGGTACACAAAAAGCTCAAAAAGTGGAAATGTTTTTGATGTTTTTCAGAATTTGTCACACTTGGACTGAAAATTTGAGGCACTTACACAATTAATCTTAAAAAAAGTCAGTAACTTGAAATCTAGCATTTTTAATCTAGTTTCCAAATATGTAAATTATTAAAATACCCAGATTATAGAAATTAAATTTTGATAGGGATCTATAAAAACCACTTTTTAAAAGTCCCTTTTTTTTACCATACCAAGCAAGTGTACGGACAACACTTTTTGACCCAAATAAAATTATTTTGCTAATTCCTTTTGGGAAAAGAGAGATAACAACATGAAGTTTGATGTGGATTTTTTTTTTAATTTTTGGTTGAATTTTTTTTTTTTATTAAATTTTTATTGGCTTTAATTGATGTTTTTTAAAATCAACATGTACGGAAAAAATTGGACCTAAACAATACATTTTTTTACTCTTTTTTTTATTGTGTAGAGAATTGTTTGAATTTTGATGCCATATAATTTTTTTTACAAGAAACTTAACCAATAAAAAGTTATTAAAAAACTAAAAAACCCTAATATTTCAAGTTTAAGGACTAGTTTTCTTAGAAATTAATTAAAAAATAGCAAACATAATCCAATATTAACAAAATTTATATATTTAGAAAGTAGACATTGTGTTCTATAATGGGTTTTAATTTTATAGATTCATTCAAAAAAAAAAGTCCATCAGCTATGTTGTCAAAGTTGGACATTCTTCTTCAATCTGCCTTAGTTTTTTAGTTGCAAGTCAAAGGCTAAGGCTCAGATTGCCAAGTATTTCCCAAACCTAAAACCAAGGTTGGATGTGGTGTGGAAATTCAATTTTTAAATAATGCATACGCATTACAAAAACGTGTACGCATTATTCAAATGATACGTGTTTCATAACGCATATGCATTACCCATTGACCCGTTGGAAAAACGCAACGCGTACGCATTATGAAATGCGTATGTGTTTCTTGAACATAGCGCGTACGCATTTCTAATATAGTCATTTTTTGCTAATTTAGAAAATACTAGTAAAACATGATTTTCCTGCAACATTCTTTTTCTATAGTACGGTCTGAAAGTGTCATTTTCTGCATTTTTTATTGCAAATTTGTCTTGTGTAGGGCATATTCTATTCAAATTGTTGGAAGAGACAAATTGCAAGTTGAATTTTCTGAAGTGGAATCAAGTGCAAGAACTTTGTATAAGAAGATTTGGAAAAAGTGAATTTTTGGATGTACTCATGATGTTTTTGTACTTCAGAGTTTATAGAAAAAATGATCTCCATAGTACATAGTTTAATTCGAATATTTGAAGAAGGTGGCAATTTGAAAATAGGTTTCTTGAATTATTTTTTTTGTCATCAAAGAGGGTTTGGTAACCATGGGTGATAAGCAAAGACAAAAATAAAAGATGTAGAAAGTTAATGACACCTGAAGAAATTCAAGCAAATAAAGATAAGGCGGCAAAAAGACAAAGGGAAAGGAGAGAAACGATTCATCAAATGAAAGATTTGGAAGCATCTAGTTCCAAGAATGTTGAAGAGGAAGCCATGAATGATGAAATGAATGTAGATGATGCAAATGTGGAGATGGTGAATATGGAAGAAAATGCAATTACGGAGACAAACCCAATTGTGCCTTCAACTTCAACTTTGAATGATATGCAAACAACTTCGAGCGTTTCTTCAAATCCACCTCCCAATGATATGGAAAATGTACCTATTCAAACAATCTATCTAGGTATGTGTTCAAACCCAAGTTTTCATAATATTGATATTGTTTGTTGAAATGAAGTTGGATACACCATTGATGAGATCAATAATATTGGGGTTGAAACAATGCAGAAACAAGAAAATGATGAAATTATATCTTATGAGAATGTAAATGAGAATGAAATCCCTAATATTGATGAAAATGAGAATGAAATTCCTTTTACATTTGAAAATAAAAATGAAACCCCTTGTGTGAATGAAAATGAAACTCC
Source organism: Sequoia sempervirens (assembly GCA_007258455.2). Lineage (NCBI taxonomy): Eukaryota > Viridiplantae > Streptophyta > Pinopsida > Cupressales > Cupressaceae > Sequoia > Sequoia sempervirens. The sequence goes on along the minus strand of VDFB02172769.1, from coordinate 109,764 downwards.
ATCTATGGATGAAGGTGAAAATGTTCTTTTTACAATTGAAATAGATGTGCTAGATAACCTTCATGGTAAAGTTTCTTCAAGAAAAAATAGAAATTATGGAAATAAAATATATAAAATTCTTTTTTATCGAAAGAAATTAGGATTCCAATGTCAACTCATGGTGCAATTGATGAGAATATTGAAAATGAGAAAAGTGATGAAAAAATTAGGTGTTTTTGTAAAACCAAAAAAGAAAGATGATTTAGTAGAATAAGTCATATCTAGTGTTGCTAATGCTATTGATGTTATTGGTAAGAAAAGTTGATCAAAAGATAAGAATGTGGCTCGTCATGCAATAACAACTGCTCTAGTTGATAAAGTAGCTTCAAATAAAAGAATGTTAGGTAAGATTAGTAAATGTATAAAATTAAATCCAAGAACTTTGATAAGAGCTGCTAAAAGAAGAGAAAGTATTGAAAAGGATCCTGTTAATCAATGTTGGAGTTTTAGTGGTAGACTCCCAAGATCAGACATGAAATTAACTAATGAAATTAAATCTTTAATCAAAATTTTTTGGAATGATAATACAAGAGTATCACCTAACATTAAGTGTCTTAAAATTAAGGTGGGTTCAAAATTCGTGAACCTCATGGGTGATCCCATAATAGTGGTTTACAATTTTTGGCCATTGGACACTTAAATTATTATTTTTAATGAATCTTCATTCAGCATCTATACTTGCTAAACTATGAGGTTGAAGATGGTACAAACTAGAGTCTCATCAAATTTTGTCACGTAGATTCTAAAAGTATTTTTCAAAAATTTTGGAATCAAATTGCACTTCTTTTCCATCTCCCACGAAAATTAATTTTTTTTAGAAAATAACATTTTTAAAAAGTGACGCACACCGTATAACGATAACTTTTTTTCCATGAAGGATAAAATTCTAATTCTTTCAAATTTAGATTTGTAACTCTGATATCTAGTGCTTCAACTTGGTTAGATAGTTTTTATTGAATATTTTTTCCTTAATCAAGTTTCAAAGTCAAACAAATTACAATTCGGGCATGACCCGACCGATATATTGCATAACTTTTTTGTATATGTCAAAAAAATATTTTATTTTGTTGGATCAAGGACTTCAATATCTAGTGCACTCATATTTTCAATTTTTTGATAATCTTCTATTTTTCCACATGTGAAGAACAAATAAATTCATTTTAGATGAAAACCTATGTTTAATAAAACTTAAAATAAATACATAAAAACCAAAACATATTAAAATTATATTCATTGGATAGCTTGTTTTGAGGGATTACCATAATCATTTGAAATAAATTTTAAATGAATTCATTTGATCCCCAAAGCTAAATCAAAAGTGATTTTTATAGCATTTTGAAAGGTGTAAAGGAGACGCATTTATAGGTATAGTTTAAAACTAGCGAGGTTCTATCCAAGGGGGTTTGATCTAAGGTGATTTGATCAAACCCTCTTCAATGGAATCCTTAAAATGGAACTTTTAAGGCTTAAATCATTATATTTTCTAAAAATATGTGATTTCAGCTAAAATTCGTTCCTCGGGAATTGTAAACCACTATTGTGACACCCTCATCCAAATCATCTCTTAGATATGACTCAAAGCTGAATTATATAAAAAAAAATTAGATGCTTCAATCTTACCATTGAATATTAGCATAAGTCAAAGATCATTCAAAAAGTGTAAACCTTTTTATGTTAGAATTAATAAGCAACAAGTCTCTTGTTGTTGTAAGACTCATGTACAATTTCATTATTACTATGATATATTTCGATATATACAATGCACTTTGCATACTAACCAAATTATGCAGGACATTTGTGGTATTAATATGCCGCCTGAAAGAATCAAATATTTTATAGCAGGTTTGTTTTGTGATCCCTCTTTAAATGGAAACTCATTTTTTTTAAAAGCATGCATTTCAAGAGAATGTGATAGATGTGGTAACTTTTCATTATTAGGAGAATGTATGCATGAAAGTAGTTTAGATGAATTTGGAAAACAATTAGTGGATGTAAAAATATTTAAAAATATTGAGTATTCTTTAAAAGATGGAAAAATTGGAAAACGTGTTGAGCTAATTGTGGAAAAAGTTAGTGTGCATGCTTCTATTACTGAATTTAAAGATAATTTTGTACTTAAATATGTTCAACACTCTTAGAATGCTCATTGGCTTGATAATCAATTTTGTTTATGTAAAATCACATTCCCAACTGGAACTATATTGTCAGTTGTTGATTTTTCTGAAAATTATACTCTTGCTCCACAAGAAGAAAATCAATCATAGTATTATAATTCAGTGCAAGTAGCTATATTTGTTCACATTGTTTATAGACACGTTGAAGATAGTACAGAAGATAATAGAAAAAATTTGAGAGTACCATTTTCATGTAAGTGATAATCGATTACATTCATCTGAGTTTGTACAATATTGTTTTGATATATTTTATAAAAAATTAAAGGAGAGGAATTCAAATGCTAGAACATCTCATATGGTCAGATAATTGCATGGGTCAATTCAAAAATGCCAGAATGTTTTATTGGTTATGTAGAGTTCATAAGGAAAATAATATCCAACACATATGGAGGTTTTTTGAAGATGGTCATGGTAAGGGAGAACACGATGGAGCAGGTGCATGTGTGAAAAGAACTCTTGCTAGAGAGCAACTAAAATTTGAGGATGCTACGAAATTTAGAGATGCACATGCAATTATAGATTGGTGCAATACCAAATCATCTACAAGAACAAGTGAGAGCTCAATAATTTGATGCATCTTTTGGTTAGTTGAAGAAAATGATATTTTTTCTCAACAAGATTGTGAAACAATTAATGGAACTACAAAATGATATTCGTTTAAGAGTTCGAATGAAAACACATGGACAATATGGACAAGGGAGTTGGCATGCTTTTGTCAATTTTGTATTGTAGGTGATTGGTAGGCATGTGAAAATATGGAATGGGTCGAACAATGGAAACAAAGAGCTTTAACTCCTACATCGACACATGTTCAACATGGAGCAACAATTGAAGGAAATCAAGTGTTTGCATCAGATGATTATGATCGTGTTTCGGATCTTGTACAAGAAGGTACATTATTTATTGAGTTGAATTTTGTATGTATGCATGTTTATATGTGAGTTAAATATAAGTCACTCTTTATTGAATTTTGTATTTATTTTTGCAGGACATGTGTATGTTGTTGTTGCACCTCAAGGGAATGAAGAGACAAAGTATTAGTTGGCTAGATGTGTTGAGAGAAAACATAAATTGGTACATACTAGAGTGGATGATGACAAATTTGAGTATCCAACTGGTTCAGTGGTTGTTAGCACCTGGCTTCGAAAATATTTGATGAGAAAGAATGGCTTGCCTGCATTTGAAGATTATGAAAGACACAAGAAGATTATACATTATTCACATTTGATTTTGACAACCAATATAAACTAGTTAGATATCAAGGGAGGCTTGCTAATAAAGTTTTATGGACACTTTCAATGGATGATCATGAGACAATCATAGATGCATTACAAAAAAGAGAGGATGCAGATGGTACAATAGAGTAAATAAATATTGGTAAGTATATCTAGTTGTATATATATATATTTGTCTTTAATCATTTCCTAATTAAAGTTTTATATCATTTTTTTTCAGGTCTCCCAAATTAGATGCTTTACAAAAAAGAGAGGAGATGCAAAAATATTACGATGGAATTCGAATCTAGAGACAGGTAACTATATATAATTCTAGATACATTTAATTGATACTTTATAATTGATTTCATATCCCCTTAAGACATTCTCTTAAAACCCCTTAATTCATCCTCTTATGTACCATTAATCCATCCTCTTGCATCCCCTTAAGTCATTCTATCAACTACCATTAATCCATCCTCTTAGGACCCCGTAATCCATATCCTCATATATCTACGCTTAATTTCTCCACTTGCATCCATTTAAGTCACTCTCTCAACACCCCTTAATTCATCCTCTTAGGACCCCTCAATCAATATCCTCATATATCTGCCCTTAATCCATCCACTTGCATCCCCTTAAGTCACTCTCTCAACACCCCTTGGGGTTTAAATTCATTCTCTCAACTCCCCTTAATCCACCCTCTTGCATCCCTTCAAGTCATTCTATCAACTCCCCTTAATCCACCCTCTTCCATCCCCTTAAGTCGTACTCTTAAAGGACCCTTAATTCATATCCTCTTAATCTCCTTAATCCACAATCTTGCATCCCTTAAGTCACTCTCATAATTCCCCTTAATCCATCCTCTTAGGGCCTATTAAGCCATATCGTAAGGTTCATGACATGCATCCCCTTAATCCACCCTCTTCCATCCCCTTAATCCACTCTCTTACATCCCTTCAAGTCATTCTATCAACTCCCCTCAATCCAACCTCTTACATCCCTTCAATTCATTCTATCAACTCCCCTTAATCCACCCTCTTGCATCCCCTTAATCCACTCTCTTACATCACTTTAAATCATTTTATCAACTCTCCTTAATCCACCCTCTTACATCCCTTCAACTCATTCTATCAACTCCCCTTAATCCACCCTCTTGCATCCCCTTAATCCACTCTCTTACATCCCTTCAAGTCATTCTATCAACTCCCCTTAATCGACCCTCTTACATCCCTTCAAGTCATTCTATCAACTCCCCTTAATCCACCCTCTTGCATCCCCTTAATCCACTCTCTTACATCACTTGAAGTCATGTTATCAACTCCCCTTAATCCACCCTCTTACATTCCTTCAAGTCATTCTATCAACTCCCCTTAATCCACCCTCTTACATCCCTTCAATCCATTCTATCAACTCCCCTTAATCCACCCTCTTGCATCCCCTTAATCCACTCTCATACCTCACTTTAAGTCATTTTATCAACTCCCCTTAATCCACCCTCTTACATCCCTTCAACTCATTCTATCAACTCCCCTTAATCCACCCTCTTACATCCCTTCAAGTCATTCTCTCAACTCCCCTTAATCCATCCTCTTGCATCCCCTTAATCCACTCTCTTACATCCCTTTAAGTCATTTTATCAACTTCCCTTAATCCACCCTCTTACATCCCTTCAAGTAATTTTATCAAGTCCCCTTAATCCACCCTCTTGCATCCCCTTAAGCTGTCCTCTTAAAGGACCCTTAAGTCATATCCTCTTACATCTCCTTAATCCTCTTAGGACCCGTTAAGCCATATCCTAGGGTTCATGAGATGCATCCTCTTAACTCCCCTTAAGGAATTCTCTTAAGACTCCCCTTAAGCTATATATCCTCTTAGATCCTCTTAATCCATCCTATGGCTAACATCATTTGAATTTGTATGGAATTTACTATATATAGTTCTTTTCTTGCATGAATTTTTTACTTAAATGACTCAAAAATTGTAGTTACTTACATTAATTATTTTTGCAAGTTCTCATCAAGTCGGTCTACAATGTGATTGTTGAATTGAAAAACTATTTTATCAAGAGACTATGTAAATATCAATTTTTGGTATTCACCTAAAAGTTGATAAGCTTTAATTGTATCTACATACACATATATGTTTCATCATGTTATATAGTTGTATTAAAAATCTTGATGTACATTATATATGTTTGTTTGATGTCACTTTTTAAATATCTTGTTCCAATTTTATAGATTATACATGTTTCATGTCTTCTATTTACCACATTTTATATAATATTCAATTGTATAGATTATAAATTTTATACACACAAGGAGATAGTTTTTTGTTTATTGATTCAAATATTTGCTATGTAATTGGAAAATAGTTAAAATTACTCGCCCTAAATTTACTATGAATATGATTTAAGAAACTATTTAAGGAATGTTTTAATTTGTCACCTAACCATGTGATAAATTATATATATAAAATTTGATTCTAGATAAGAATTTATATAGTGCATGTATTACTTGAAAATTAGATAAAATATAAATATAGATATGTATGAATGCATATAATCATAAAAATGAACATAACACAATCTCATAATTGACTGCATATATAATCATCATATTAAAGTCAACTGATATAAATAAACACACATATGATAATAACATGTTCAAAATAAAACTATAGATCTAGATAGTCCATAAAATTTATATGTCAAGTCCAACACATATATTGAAATAAAACTAGAGATCTGTAGCCCATAAAATTTAAAACCATTTAACTTTCAGGCTGATTGGTCAAATCAAGTCTCCTCTTTGTTCCATGTCGACTAGATGTACCTGCATCATGCTATAAAAGAGTACAAGAAACTTGAAATTAGATTTAAATTTATTTAGAAATTTTGATATAATTAAACATATATTTAAAATTGAAAATATAAACTTTTAGATTTAAAAAAATAATAATAAAATATCAAGTAAATATAGTAAAGATGATTTCTAGTATGCATAAATTACCATATGGTCATGTGAATCAATTGGCACATTTTCTTCAACAGGTAGCATAACTGTCAGTTGAGAAGATGCAAATGCCTGATCTACTATATCCTACATATTCATATAAAGCAAACAATATGTGAAAACCTCGAATATATATATATATATAAAAGGTTCGTAAAAATTGTATAGGAGATTTAAAGTAAAGTTTACAACCTCGAATGATATGACCTCATGATCACACACCTGAGATTGCCCATGCATAAATGTCGATGATGTCTTAGGTGCACAGCCTGCCATGGATATCTCATCAAATCCCTACATATAGATGTACAACAATTCGTATAGATCATTCACACGTGTATGTAAATGAAAAAAATAAATTAGATCTATGATGTGTATTTAATTTAAACTTAACAAACTTTTGAAAGCACACACCTGAGCTGATGATGTCTCAGGAGAGCTCACCACTATAACTTGTGGTTGGTCAATACTAGGGATAGTATGACCTCCCTGCATCTAGATATAATATATCAATTCACACATGTGTATGAATTCAAATTAAATTAGATATATATATATATATATCCACACAAATTTTTTAATATCTCATCAAATCCCTGCATATAGATATACAACAACTCGTATAGATCATTCACACATGTGTATGTAAATGAAAAAATTAAATTAGATCTATGATGTGTATTTAATTTAAACTTAACAAATTTTTGAAAGCACACACCTGAGCTGATGATGTCTCAGGAGCGCTCACCACTATAACTTGTGGTTGGTCAATACTAAGGATAGTATGACCTCCCTACATCTAGATATAATATATCAATTCACACATGTGTACAAATTCAAATTAAATTAGATATATATATATATATCCACACAAATTATTTAATATATTTTGGTGCAAGTACCTATCCAAAAGGTGAGCCCAGATCTAAAATACTCGACATATACACACGATGATCATATTGGGTTTCAGGCATCATGTCATCATGCATCTACACCAAACACAAGCTTATTGAATTAATATTATATTATATATATAGTTTGATGTTATTATTTACATAAATTTTTTACATTTCAAACTTGAATTAAATTTAAGTTTAAAAGATGAACATACCTGTGTAGGATGATCCTCAGAATATAGTAAATTTAGGTATGACCCCATCCCAGATGCATGTGCCTCACCTGAAGTGGATGTCTGAGTATCCCTATAGGCCAAGTCTCCATCCTCTTTATTGGCCACTTCAGTGTCCGCATGTGTAGTCTGCTGAGTGAGATGTCCTAAAAGTGAACTCAATGCTCCTAATGTTGATAACATGGTTTGCTATTGAAATGTAGCAGGAACTGTTAACTCTAGAAATTGCACCCTTTCTCAAGCACCTAAACACTCAAGATATCTGGAGAACATGGGATTAATCAAAGGCGTGGGTAACCTATAACTAGACTGAACCTCCGGATTCTAGGCCGGTTCCTATTGATTTATGATGGTGAATCACTTACTAAAAAGGAACTATCAATGAAACTTGTGAAGAAAAGGGATGAAAATAACTAATAACTAAGTAATGCATGAACAAAATGGTGATACACCAAAAGGTTTTTTGGGTGAAAAGTAGTATTTCCTCAAAACACAAGCTGAAACTTTTAGCAATTGATAAACTAATACAATCTTTGATACGTTGATCTACACATAAGTATTTCAAAAGAAGACCCAATATTCAAAAATATTAAAAGGAATCTAATCACATTTAACATTTGCAAAAAATAGTACAACTCTTGACATGTATAGAACGATAACAATCATGAAAGATGCTCAATGAGATGAATCTTTAAAGGTTTCAGAAGAAACACAATAAAGAATATCAATCATTAATCTGCATACAAAGCATGACACCAAAGATAGATCCCAAAAGCTCAATATATTCCTCCAAGGTCCTGAAAATACATACTTTTGCACTGATACAATACTTGGAACAAAATAACACAATGTTCTCCAAAAAGTACAAAGTCTTTCACTCCAAAAATTTTGCATCCTGGTGAAAAGGAAATAAGGAAGAGAATAAGTAAGCTCAATCTCCCACCAAAAAACCCAAGAAAAGAGGAACTGAATTTTGAATAAGGGGGTCGGATTTGGTAAAAGGGCCTAAAAAGAAGGGACCTCAAACCTATCAACAACTCATTCAAAATTAAGGTAAGGTCTCCAAGACTCGGATAGAAACAGAAATCCCTCAAAAGAGGACTCAAAAGACTCCAAAAAGGTATCCCCTCAAATTGAAACTCCTCCCCTCATGAATACATATGATGATAACTCAAACCCATTCCAAGATGTCTCTAAAAGACTCAAAGAAGCCCCAAAAATCTCTCCCCATATCCAACAATTCATAACCTCCACGACAAAGTCTTTCCACTTGGCACAAACAGTTTACCACATCTCCAAGTTTGATGCTCCACATGTCTATCCTTTAAAAATGCACCCTAAGACACTTTATTTTTTTGCATTTTGAAAAATTATTTACTTTAAATGATTTATAATGTCATCACTTAAAATAAATAAATTACATTTGAGTTAATGTAAAAATAAAGTGAAAGTAAATGCCTACTTTTTGCATTTTATGAATAACTTATATTAAGGTGATCTACATTAATCACTTAGTAAAGTTTTTTACAAACTTAAAATTAAAATGCAAAATAAAGGCATATGAAATGCCACGTCCACCCATCAAAAGGAATAAGTCTTTTGAGAAAGAAAGAAACCCATGGCAAAAAAAAAAATGGCCCCCTTTGTTCGAACTTTATAGGGTATCAAAACCCTAAGAACTTAAAAGATATTCATTTACTTCATCTTATTCTTTGGTTAAGGAAGATGAGAGTCGCCGCCATGAGGGTTTGAGGAAACTTGTTATCACAGGATTTCATGGTAGACCTTTCCAGTTTCAAAGGCATTCCTTCTCTCAAATTTGACAAACACCTCCTTATGCCAGGGTAAGCATCGAACATTCTCTATTGATTTTGTTTTAAGCCTTTGAAAAGAAACTCGTGGCACTCTTGCTTCTATGACCGCAACTACATGTTCATATTTCCTGTACTTCTCTGCTCTTTTACTCTCTGCTAATCGTTTTGCTTCATTTGATACCGCCACTATGAGCCTTTATTCAGTCATGGGGCCTGAAACTCAGCATCTCTGTTCTTCAAAATGAGTAGGCCACAACTTATCCTCCATTGACTGGAAAAGTCTTATTTATTTTGTTAGTTTTCTAAAGCTTTTCAGGCCAGCATGATAGAGTAGCTCAGCCACACCTAGTGCTGGATTTTACACTTATTTTTTTGCTAATCTGAAACATCTTGGATGCCATTTTTTTGAGGGTTTTGAGAGCTTTGCTCCTAGTTCTTGTCTCAGCCACCATAGGCATTTCCTGTAGGGCTTCTTCCTTGGCAAAAAATATGAGAAGCACAGCTGATCTGTATTCTTCAAAAATCCTTCATATCACTGGCTAAAACAAATGTATTTTCTGTTAATTTTTTTCTGTATTCAAACATTGTTTTTCCTGTGGAAAACTTCAAACCTCTATATTAATGCTGCATTTTGATTTTTTTAATACAATTTCTATTGGTAATCTTTAGCATCAGCCTCTCAAAATTCCTGATGGGATAGTAAAAAAAAAACCTTGTATCTTGACAAGAAAAGAACCTTTACTTTGTTTTGAGTAGCTCTTTTTACATTTTGTGTTATCCTCAGCATTCAGGATGGAATATTCACTTCTTAGCTTTTGATGACCTAGCCTTTATGAATCTCCATTAGTAATTAGCTATTTTGTTCTATTCTTAACACCTTCACTATGTTGTCTCAAGATGAACATGTACCATGATTCCTTTTATGAAGTTGTTACTGCTACACAATTTTGATCTAGTGATTTTCACTTTGCTTAAAGACCTCAATGAGCTAGGCTCTACCCTTGTGGGAGCCACATTTTACTCCACTCATTCTAATTTAAGTTATAGCTGCCTTGTAGTTGCACATGAAACAAACATATTAGAAATAAAATATTTTCAAGATGTATGATCATTTCCTTCTCTCTTTTCGCTTGTTTGGAGTGACTTTTAGCTTGCTTGATACATGCAAAAGACAGTCTACACAGTAGTGGGTGGATATGTATGTAGGATTAGAGATTTCTTATTGCTTAGAGCTCAACTCTAACCATTTCAATTCCTTCAGATGTAGGATATGAAGACTGAAAGTTGCAGAGGACATAAAACAAGCAAACTTGAGCTGAAGATCTCACAGACGGGAGACCCAAACCAGCCATTAGGCAATAACCAGTCTCCCCTCCTATATATGTATCTTATATTTCCTTTCAATCCATTCTTGTGTAATCTGCATTCTATGCATATGAGACAAGATAAATCTCACAGCTTGTGTGAGATGGACTTTAACTTTGAATCAATAAAGACTTCTTTTCAGCAATTTTGTGTAAATCTTTTCAATATTGTATGCATTTGTATAAATGCAACAATCCATTACTGAAAATAAAATCTTCTTGATTCTTATGTTTATACACCTAAATGCAATATAGGGAAGACTAAAAATCAATGCACCTCACTTTGTTTTTGTTAAAACTTTAATCAATAAGCTCGACTTGATTTGAGTTGTAAGTGAAAAATGGGTAACAGGAACACTAGGAGAAGGAAGAGGAACAATAGGAGAAACTTGAGCATGTCGCTGAGGATCGACACGTGCTCCTAGTCTATGTCGGGGCATGCCACGTCTAGCTCCCTGAAATGACCTCATATCAAAATAGTTGGGTTTTTTACCCAACTCAAACTTAGCCCATAACTTTCTCAAAAAGTATAAGGGGACCTCACTGTTTCCATGTGGTGGAGTATCAAACACCATCCACCATCTCTCCCAAAAATGAGCAGCTATCTGTGGGTTCCTACACCATAAAATTGAAATTCATTTTTTTGTGAGTGGTATTGGTTGGTTTGTTTGGGGGTTGACAAAATATTGGCATATGGCTGGTTTAGTAATTTTCAAGTCATTGATTTATTTATATGACAATCCATCTGCATAGAATTTTCTCATCTCTTCTCTCCATCGATGGAACCTATTTAGGTCCGCATCAATAGATCAAATAGAATCAACAACAGTTTGCATCGTAGATGCAAACCGTGCGAGATGTGGAGGGACTCTAGTCTCATTTTTTATGAGATCTATATTTCCTTGAATGACAATCAGGTTTGCTCGAATATTCTCTCTTAGTTGATCCTGGTCAACTAGAGGAGGGGGTGGGGGGTTAGGTGGTGGAGAATGTGGAGGTGTGATAGGTTTTTGTTCATGTAGTGGACTAGGATGTACGCCGGGATCTATAGGGATTTCTTGATCAGGCATGAAATCCTCTAAATTAAATAGTAGATCCATCTTAGCAATGATATGGCAACTACATGTTAAACAATTAAAAAATATATATCAACAAACTAATTAAATAATGCACACAATTTGAAAGTTATTTAAAAATCACATTGAACATGCACAAATTCAAAATATATTTCATTTGAAGACCATTCGATTTATAACATTAAAAAATCCATAACATTAAAAATTCATATAACATGTACACACATTAAATTGAGTCCAGTGTGGGGTTGTTAATATGAAGGGTAGAAATGAAATTATGGGGTTTTATTAAAATTTATTTAATCTCATTCATTATTTTCAAATAATAATAAAGATAAGAATGAAAAATTAATAGAAGACATTGAAAGGGACACATAGATATATATGCTAGTGACCTAATTGCAATGTACAAAATATATAAAAAAGATGAGTCAAGCTCTATTCACCAAATTTTGAGAACTTATTTGATCCCCTTAAGAAATGTCAAATTCCCCCTTAAGACATCGATTTACAATTTAGGGTGATAGGATGGCTTTTAAGGGGATCTATGTGTAGTAAGGTCCTAGGAAAAAATGGTCCATGGCTTAAGGGAATAAAATTTGGTGGAGTTTCCTAAGGCAACCAAATTTCATTTTAAGGTCCTACAACAAAATGAATAGATGCATTAATCAAGTATGACATAGAATTTAATTAAATCCGATGACATAAATTGATTTATCTAAATTTTCAAATTTCATGATAAGAGACAAGTTCTCTATAGTGGGACAAAGTAGTTAAGAAGAAATTATAAGTTTAACGCTAACATTAAAATTTATAATCTCATTCATTGTTTTAAAAGAATACTAAAGATAAGAATGATATTTTATAGAATACATTTAAAGGGACACATATATATATGTTAGTGACCTAATTGCAATGTACAAAATAAACAAAGATGAGCTTCACCTCTATTCACCAAATTTTGAGAACTTCTTTGATCCCCTTAAGAAATGTCATTATTAGGACCCCTTAAGACATCAATTTATGATTTAGGGTGATAGGATGGCTTAAGGGGATCTATGTCTAGTAAGGACCTAGGAAAAAATGTTCCATGGCTTAAGGGAATAAAATTTTGTAGAGTTGCCTAAGGCAACCAAATTTCATTTTAAGGTCCTACAACAAAATGAATGCTTTTAGGGTTTAGGGTTTAGATTTCAATTATAACTAAGTTGTTGAGTTACAATGGATTTTTCAAAAATTAGAAATTTTAGATTTCAATTATATATAACTAAGTTGTTGAGTTACGATGGATTTTGAACCTATTTGGACCTCTACGCACTCTTGGATGATTTAAAAAGGGAGAGGGGATCTAAAGTGATTTAGACCCAAATATTTTTGTAATCATATATTTTTTGAAACTTTTATATGGCATAGACTCTTCCTTCATATTTATATAAATTCGAGACACATGGGTTTTCAAAAAAGAACCTAACTGCCACTAAGTGAGGAATCAATTGATCAATGAACAATAAATTTAAATAAACTTAGAAAATAAACCTTTGGTTATAGAATTCACTTGCATTTATGAATCATCATCTATCAAGTTTGTCAAAAAAGTAATTTGAATTTTCCATTGAAATGTTCATGCTACAAGTTATCTTTGATACACTAGTTTAGAGAAAGTACAACATTTAGTTTTCCTAATCTAGAACAATGCCACTACACATGAGTTAGAATAGGAATTAGATTACACACAACCTATAGATCTTATGAATAATATCCTATAAATTAAGGTTTGAATATGATCATAATGCATCCTTACATTTAATTCACAAAGGATCTTGAATCCAAATAAGATTTGGGTAGAAATCATTCATGCTTCACATTTTAATATTTATTTGATTTAATAACATTTATACAACTTTTCTAGCTCTATCCATATTGCACATAGTCTAGATCAACAAGTATGACTTGCATTTCTATGTTTTTTTAATAAATTTTACAAGTAAATGAGAAACCCTACCACCTAAACTTAGTGCTTTGAATAAAATATGTGACATTCTAGGAATAGCTTCAATATATCAACAATTAGGAATAAATTAGATTTCAATTATAACTAAGTTGTTGAGTTACGATGGATTTTGCAACAATTAGGAATTTTAGATTTCAATTATATAACTAAGTTGTTAAGTTACGATGGATTTTGTTCACCTATTTGGACCTCTATGCACTCTTGGATGATTTAAAAAGGAAGAGGGGATCTAAAGTGATTTAGACCAAAAAAAATTTGTAATCATATATTTTTTGAAACTTTTCTATGGCATAGACTCTTCCTTCATATTTATATAAATTCTAGACACATGGGTTTTCAAAAAAGAACCTAACTACCACTAAGTGAGGAATCAATTGATCAATTCAATAAATTTAAATAAAATTAGAAAATAAACCTTTGGTTATAGAATTCACATGCATTTACGAATCATCATCTATCAAGTTTCTCAAAAAAGTAATTTGAATTTTCCATTGAAATATTCATGCTACAAGTTAGGGTGAAGCCACAATAGTGGTTTACAATTGAAGTGAGGAAGGAAAACTCACAGAAATTACAACATTTAGTTTTCCTAATCTAGAACAATGCCACTACACATGAGAGTTAAAATAGGAATTAGATTACACACAACCTATAGATCTTATGAATAATATCCTATAAATTAAGGTTTGAATATGATCATTATGCATCCTTACATTTAATTCACAAAGGATCGAGCATCCAAATAAGATATGGGTAGAAATCATTTGTGCTTCACATTTTAATATTTATTTGATTTTAATAACATTTATGTGTCTAGCTCTATCCATATTGCACATAGTCTAGATTAACAAGTATGACTTGCATTTCTATGTTTTTTTAAGAGAATACATCATACACTATATAAGCTAATATAACATTGATATAGAGTGATTACATGCTCATATCAACTAGCATCATGATATATACATTTATTAAATCAAGCACATATTTTTGCATGAGGTACATTATTTTACTTCACTAGTACACTTTCTCAAGTTAAATTATACAATCATGAATTTTTCTAAGATAAAATTAACTATCAAATTTATATTATGTGAATATATTATAATTAAATCAACAATTTTTTGGTTAATATATATATCTATGCATTGATTGTTTGTACCTCCTTTATTAGTCAATTTTATGAATTTCATTGGTAGTTGCGTGGATCACCAACGACATACCAAAGTGTACAGGTAGAACCTATGGACTATAAATTGTGATCCCTAATTTAGGGTTTTACATAGCTCACATTTTAGGGTAAATAACATGTTTTAGGTTTACGTTTTAGGGTAAATGGGGTTTTAGGTTTACGTTTTAGGGTTTTGGACCAAGGATTAACATGTGTAAATTAGCTTTTAGGTACCTATGTAAATTTTGTAACCTATGGATTTGATTTCTAGGTTAAATGTGTCCAATTTAGGTTTAGTTTTTATGGTTTTCAATTTACAATTTAACGTTATTTGTTTCGTTGGCATTTTTTATTTTTTAAATGCAATTAAAAACTATAAAAAATTGAACTAAAACACACTAAAGAAACAAAAACTAAATACTAATTACAAAACAAAAAGACAAGATACAAAGAAAAAAAAGGTAAAATTCAACCAACTTGAAGGTCACTGAGGTCGGGTGTGTTGATGGGAGAAGGTGGCAGTCAAAATTTTAACCAAGCACGAGCTTCGAAACGCGTATGCGATCAAGAACCTCTCTTCTCTGACGCAGCTAGAAATAGTGAGTGAAAATGAAATGCAGTCGTTTATTTTTTAAAAATAAATGCCATCGCAAAATGCGTACATGTTTCATAACGCGTATGCATTTCATAACGCGTATGCGTTTCTGGTTTGCATACCCGTAGTTGAGCGCATACATGTTCAGATTCCAACTTGGGTACTCGATCCGTAATGCATACACATTTTTTAGAAAACACATATTCGTTTCCTTCGAAACTTTTTGTTTTGCTCGAAATTTCCCCTCTTCGTGTACTCAACTTCTTGCTTTTACCCTATAGACAGGGAGAGAAAGGAAGAGAGGAGGAGAGATAGATAAATAAATAGAAGTAGAGATAGACAAACATAGATGGAGAGAGAGGGAGAGAGAACTAGGGGGTGATATAGAGAGGGAGAGATAGAGATATATGGTAATAAAATAGAGAGATAGAGATATATGGGAAGAGAAAGGGAGAGAGGGTAAGAGATAAAGAGATAGGTAGGGGGATAGGGAGGGAGTGAGGGAGGGAGAGATGGGGAGAGAGAAAGAGAGGGAGAAAAATGGAGAGAGATTGGTAGAAGAGGGAGAGATAAAGAAGATGGGAGGGACAAAGAAGAATATGGGGGGAGAGAGAGAGAGGTAGATAAATAAATAAAGAGGGAGAAGGATGTTGAACACCTAGAATACTGAGAGGGGTGTGAATTGGTATTCTCTAAAACCACTTAAACATCTAAATATTCATTCCACTCATCATATTTAAATTACAGTAAGGAAAGAAACCATCAAAGTAATCATCAAAGCACATAACACATGAACACCATATTTTTACATGGAAAACCTAAAGATAAAGAGAGATAGAGATAGAGATATATGGGAAGAGAAAGGGAGAGAGGGTAAGAGATAAAGAGATAGGTAGGGGGATAGGGAGGGAGTGAGGGAGGGAGAGATGGGGAGAGAGAAAGAGAGGGAGATAAATGGAGAGAGATTGGTAGAAGAGGGAGATAGAGAAGATGGGAGGGACAAAGAAGAATATGGGGGGAGAGAGAGAGAGAGGTAGATAAATAAATAAAGAGGGAGAAGGATGTTGAACACCTAGAATACTGAGAGGGGTGTGAATCGGTATTCTCTAAAACCACTTAAACATCTAAATATTCATTCCACTCATCATATTTAAATTACAGTAAGGAAAGAAACCATCAAAGTAATCATCAAAGCACATAACACATGAACACCATATTTTTACATGGAAAACCTAAAGAGAAAAAAACCACTGTGAGAATTAGCTCACAATATATTATAACTAGTCATAACATATTATAGAATCGCTCATTGCCTTTTGGACTCAATGTCCAAAGAATAAGAGAAATAGAAAAAAGGGTGGCTCATTGTCAAGATTTGAACTGCTAAAAATACATCCAAAATATGCAGGAGATACAATTCCATTGTAGCTAAAAACATTGAATCAACACACTTCATACTACTCTGCTAACACACTCTACTCTTCTTTACATTCGCATTACATTCACACACTTCTTGTATTCATAATTCACTTTCATAACATGATTTTGTACTACAAAATCAAAATGATCTTGCATTTATACTCATTACATTAAAAAAAATCCTACATCAATTAGGTCGTCTTAAGTAGATGTATCATGAATAACAATAACTTATCGGATCAAGATCCAACTATACACACTTTTCAAACAACACTAAAACTTGTAACACATCCAAATAGGTCAGCATGGAACTATAATAGCTCCCACATAATTGATCAACACTTCTTTTAATTTTTCATGACCACAAACTTATTAGGTCAGCACCGTTAGGTGAGACAACACCAAAATACACCAAGTGATTATTCATAATCTGACATGTAAACCTCCAAAACATACGCCATTTAGACTAACATCCTTTTCACACTTGTAAACACTCCCACAAATCTGCATAACTAAATATTCTTTTGTGGTAGAATGTAGACCATTCCAAACATACACTCTATTCTGATTATACCATCACTGGTAAACACAATATTTTATCAACCATAACTTTTTCACCAGAGGACATCAAGACATGAAACTATGGATTTAAGGTCCTCAAACATGTACCAAAATTTCCTTAGAACCACAAAACAAAATACTTCAATGCGGACCAATGTGAACCCAAAAACTGATGCTTTGCACACTAAAAACTATCTTTTAGATAGTCAAATATTCAACATATTTATTTTGCACCAAATAAAAAACAACAGCATCTCTATGATGAATTATCATCTCCACGCTCATTAATGCTTCACCAAATGGTTGTACCATAATGTAGACATCAAACCACAATATTGACATCAACATTTGACAACATTGTATATGCTCACTGTCACACCCCATCTTGTTATTACTGTGTTACTTTTATCTTCATGGATAAATAGGGTGATAAATGCAATCATTATTTTGATATGTTTGATAAAAGAATGGAATACTGAGATAGGTATTAAGATATTATTGCTTTGAAGGATTAATCATGTTTATATTGATGAAGTACAATGAAGAATATGTATTGCAATAAGAATATTCTAAAGGCTTATGATGTGTAAGAGAGGGGGACCAAACACATTCAAGGCCCCAGGTCATGGAGAGCCAAGAGTGGAAGGCTGCCCTAACTTACCTCAGCTAAAAGGGGTCTTAGAAAATGTGGGATGAGAATGATGAGGACTATAAGGCCCTTCGACCACTCTACATACCTGAAACTCATAATGGGGCTAGGCAAGTCAATTTTTGGGTTCAACTCTATGCCTCAGGAAGCTCTTTGCCCGAGGATGAAAGCATGGTTTAGGGACGACAGTGTGGCATGCTGGCGTCTCTCAAGTACGCTGGTGTCTGTACGACCAAATGGCTAAAGAGACAATGTTAAACTCAAGAAAATAGACTAACGGCCTAGCTAATCACTTCCAAAGGGCCAAAACAAAGCTATGAAGTAGGAAAGATGTGAACGAATATGATAAAACAAGTATATGAGTGTTAAGGTTGCAAGAATGATCTCACAAAGGAACTCATTTGCAAGCTAGCACGAAATGCATGTCCACCTACACACAAGAAAGAGGGAAATTTGGTTGGGGCTATATAGGGGCCTACCTCAGTCAAACCCTCGTTTTGGTGTTTCCACCTCCATGGATAGCCAAGTTTGCAACAATGGAGAAATAATCTGATAAAGAAAGGAGATGAAGTAAAGAACACTAAAACACCACAAAACAGTAATGTGTTATTCAGCCAAATAGTAGAGGAGAGGAGTAGAAAGCTTACCACCTCCACCAAGAGCTCATAAGCTAATGGAGGAGAAAACGACAAGACTCAATCCCCTGTTGCAATGGTGTTTTTCCACACTTGCTCTACTAAGTTGATGGGGTGATGTTGTTGCTGCTATGGAGTGCAAAGTGTTGCTTAGAATGCTAAAAGTGCAAAAAGTGAATGCTAGAAGATTGCTTGAGCTTGTGGAGAAGATTGCTAGAGGATGGAATGAAGAGTAAATTTGAAGGAGAGAATGCATAAACTAGCCATATTCAGATCAGTCAGCCAAAGAATGTGTTACAAATTGACCTCCAATGGGAAGTGTAATGCCTCTGTAGGCTCTAGATGCAAGAATCTTCTAGGGACGTAAGCATGTCGTGTGGAAGTTTTCATGCCATATGGGCATCCCCAATAGTTATTCCTCTGGTGACACAGAAAACAGGTGTCAAGTGGAACAAAGGTAGTGGGCTTGTGTGGAATTTAGAATTCAAATTTGGTTTTCTAAAGTGAGGAAGGGTAAAAGGGGAATTTGCATAAGGGGAGAAAATTTTCTCCTATACATTTTTCCCCCACTTTAGTGAGCATGAATACTGATGAGTGCTTCGGTAAAGTAGATTGGAGAAGTAGTAGGGTTAAAAATGTATACCTGAACTGTCAAGGAAGTAGACCGCAATCTGGTGAATTCGAGAGTGTAGGACAAGCAAAGGACTTCATAGCCCCATAGAACTATGAATTTGAAGAATGAAATTCTCTTACAAGCCCATAGACCTGCAAGGAGGCAACCCCCAAGATATGTCACATAAAGGAAGCCCCGAGAAGTAAGCGCCTCAAAGGCCTGCAAACCTGCAAGGAAGGTTTCCTCCAAGATCTCTCGCATGAAGGAAACTCAGAAAAAGTTCCTTACATACCCGTAGACCTGTAAGGAGGTATCCCCCAGGATCTCTCACATGAAAGAAGCCAAGAAAGTGCCTTATAGACCCGCAGACCTGTAAGGAAGGTGTCCTCCAAGAACTCTCACATGAAGGAAACCTAGAAAAGTGCCTTATAGACCCAAAGACTTGCAAGGAGGCATCCCCCAAGATCTCTCACATGAAGGAAGCCAAGAAAGCACCTTAAAGACCCACAAACTTGTACTTGGAAGGTATCCTCCAAGATCTCTCACTTGAAGGAAACCCAAAGAAAGCACCCTACAAACCCGCAGACCTACAGGGGAGTGACCACCAAGATCTCTCGCATGGAGGAAGCTCAAAGGAAGCACCCTACAAGCCCACAAACCTATAGGGAGGTATCCCCCAAGATCTCTCACAAGGAGGAAATCAAAGGAATGTGGACTCTGCAGACTCAGGAAGCGGCTTCACAAGCGTACCTATAAAGCGACATGTTTACTTGCAGATAGAACATGTCAGAAAGCGGCCATGCAGGCAAGTAAGCGGATAGTCATGTAGATGTCAACAAGTTGGAAAAATTTCAAAGGGTTCCCTTGGGAGCCTAGCATGAAGAAGGGGTCCACTCAAGGGATTCATTGTTCGAAAGTACGAAGAGATGCTCCTTTCTCGAATCAATCCATCGTCAAGGAATTCTTTCGAAAGATGTCCACTTCATTAAGGAATTTGAAAGGAAGAATATGCTCCCATGTGAGGGGAAGATCAAAGCTATTCCCACTTCAGAGGAAGGTTCTCAAGGCCTTTCTTTGTGAACCCACAATGAAGGAAACACATTCCATTAGGGTTTCAAGTCAAGAATGTGATTCTTGAAAAAAGATTTTGCGAGGATTTTTGAGAAAAGATTCGTTGGCAATGAATTCATTTTCTAAAAATCAAAGTGTTGTAGAAATTGTGTTGTCACACATGAGAGGGACAACTCAAGCAAAGAAGATAGAAAGATAAAGGAAACGGAAAAGAGAAAAGAAAGACACAGACAAAGGGCTTAGGGGTAGCCTGATATTTTAGGGTCATAACTACTCATAAATATATATAAGTATAGTAATAGTATATAAAATGAACTATCATCCACCCCCTACTATATCAATACATGTGAAGAATGCACGAGAAGACAAATTAAAAATAAAAAATTGGTTCAACATGAAAGGGAAGCCTAAATCCCCCAATTCTTTGCATCATCCCCAATTTATTGAAAATCAAGCACAAATATGGAAGAATGATGATACAAATAGAGGAAGGTTTACAACACAAAAACTACACCTGTATCCAAGCACCAATAGGGGTGACAAGGGTCATTCAGGAACACATAGCATGATCATAGGGGAAACGCATCACAATACACACACACACATCTAATCTAAAAATAAAGAAGATGGCCTCCCCTAACCATGATCGACCAAGAGGTCATTTGCTTCCTACTCTAGATCATCGTAGGGGAAAGGAGGATGATCCTATAGTGGTGGAATGTTAAGGGGAGTATCTTCCAACCCTCCTACAACAAGGGATAAGGAAGATGGCCCCGCAAGGTCCTCTCCACCGAGCTCTTGTGGAGCTAAGGTTAGCAACTTTGCAAAGATTACTGACAAGGCCAAAACTTCATCCACAAAGTTAAATATGCACCTTATAGGAGTGCTATGTTTAACTTCAATGGATGGGGAGGGTTGCACCTAAGATTCATTGCTATGCTCACCAAATGATTTGGGAGTGGTGATGAGCTCAGGGGAAGCTGAGACTGGTTCCATCACTAGAACAAAACAAGTTAGCATGAGACCACCTTGTGGAGAAGGTGGGATCCTCTTATGTTCCATGTTGCTGGAAGAAATACCCTCCACCTTTTGCTTTATCAGGGGATGCAATCTCCCCATAGATGAGGCAACAGGTGTAGAGGAAGAGGAGGAGGAGAAAACCAGAGTAGACACCACCGAGTTGTTCATCATATCTTTGGGTTTTAGGAAAGGTGGGACATATGAAATGGACATCAACAAAGGTGACTCCACAAAAGGAGCTAGACTAAATGGAAGCAGAGGGGAGGAGAGAGGAGGAAATTGTAGGAGGCCCTAAAGTAGGGAAAGTCGTCCCCTCTTCCTTCCTCTGTAAGGTGGCCTACTCAGCCAAGAGAGCATTTTACCGACGCTTGTGCTTGCGTGCAAAGTGGTTTATGTGGCTCTTCAAACTAGAGGTTGGATGCTATGAAGGAATGAAGGGATTCTACTCAACCATGGGAGTGTCCACTACAATCATTCCTAGTGGAGGAACAAACTCCTGAATGGGAGCAGGAGGTGCAGGTTGAGGAAGATCAAGGGGAGTCGGCTTGAGTACCTCGGCAGTGGGCCTCTTCCTACTTATTGCTTTGGGAGCATGAGCAGAAGGAGGTCACGGGTCAAATTCCCTTCGAGAACTTTTCTTTTTTCCATACAAATAATACCAAGGTCCAAGGTACTCATTAGGGAGATTTGATATCCTAATATACTCAACAAGTATCTAGTGTCATGCACTACATGCACAACACCTTCATGGGAGAAATTTATCCATTTATGAATATCAGAGGCAATTCCATTCATGGAAGCTAGCCAAGGTATGCCTAGCTTCATCCTGAACAAGTCCGACTCTAGAATGACATTGAAGATTGTGTCAACAGCCCTAGGTCCAATTAGGATAGATAAATTTATCGAGCCATATGGTTTAAGACAAAGACCATCATGTGTGTGGATGGTCAATTTTGTTTATTCATATTCTTTTCTATGTGACGAATCAAGCCAATACATCTCCTTCGTAATAACATTCACTCAGCTCGCGGGGGTCTACAAAGACTCCTATCCCAATGTTTCCATTGATTCAAGCGGGAATGTATAGGGGAGAGGGCTTGTCATTCAAGGGTATATCCTGTGAAGTGAATGTCACATCCAAGGAAACAAACACAGGTTGTGTGATAGAGGTAACTGTGACCATGTTAACATAGGCCACGGGTTGAGTGACAGAATGAGTGGGGTCGATAATCATGTTAGTAGAATGTGACATAAACGGGTTTGTGTATATCTGCAATTCACTATTCGCTTTCAACATTGATTTATTTGTGTTTTGTTTGCTTCCATCAAGATGAATAGTACCATCCTCGATGTGGTCCTGTATCTCATGACGTGCAGGTGCATACATCATTTGGTATCATGTCCATTAACTTGATGGTACTGACAGTAGGTGCTTGCATCATACCAATTAGGGTAAGGTTCCTTAAGAGGTTTAGGGCTTGGAAAAGTTACGATCTTATCATGAATAACAACTTTTGCAAGATGGAGTTAAGATTCTAATAACTTTGTGAGCTTTCAGTTGTGTCTAAGGTCGTTGTCATCTACAACGGCTACTACATTCGTAACAACCTTTCCTTTCCCATAAATCAATATGATGGACTTTCCCTCAGAATGGGAGTACGAAGAGGATCCCCCAAACTGAACAACCATCTATTGATACTCTCATAGGGATGCACACAAATACATGAAAGAAGGATACTTCATAAGAGAAATTTTTTCTTTCCAAGGCCTTTGTAAGTTACCTATGAATACCTTTTGCATGTTATAATCGGGCAGCTGATATGAGATTTGTGAGAAGAGCGCTTTATATCGTGCTATAAAATCAGTAATATTTTCATTATCTCTTTGTTTACATCAGATGAGATCTGAAAAGGTCATATTTGGTCTGATGTTAGCTTGAAACTATCGAAGGAATTGATTTATAAGTTGGTCAAATGAGAAAATGGAATTATCAGCCAAGGAACAGTACCATTCAAGTGGTGTTTCCTTGAGAGATCAAGGGAATAGTTTTTCCATCAATGCATCGAGATGGAAGAAATATCTGCACAAGGCCTTAAAGGTAGACACATGTGTTTGCGGGTCCCCATGCCACCATACTTTTCAAATTTAAGGATATCCATTCCTTGAGGGAACGAAGTGTTCAGAATCTTAATTGACAACAGGCTATGCCAGAAGAAGGGTTGAAAGATGGGCTAGGAAGAGTCTTGGGAGAGACTCACCAACTGGCTCTGCATCTTACCCATATTCTGAAGAAGAGTGTTCAAAATAGGGTCGTTAGAAGACATAGGGGTAGAGGAACCTCCTCTAGAGCCGCCACCAGAGCCACCACTGGAACCACCGATGTGACCACTGTCAAAACCACTACCAGAGGCACCGCCACTAGTAGGGCCTCTGCTAGAGCCACCTCTGCTTCTGAAGCCACCACCATGACTTCCATCGGAACTGCTTCCACTAGTACCACCTTCACTACCGAATCCACTACCACTACCAAAGCCTCCACCACTCATCCCACCAAAACCTCCACTGCTAGAGGTGACAAGAGGGGTGAAGCTGAAGCCCAAAGGGACCTTGTTTACTTTGATAGTTTTGGGTCCCTTGGAGGAAAAGGGAATGTTGATCGAGGATATGGCATCAGTCATGTACACTGAGGTAGGAGGAATTGACATCCCCAACTATCCCTCATGATATTCAAAAGTGGCTCCTTATATAATGTAAGGACGATTTGAAGGAGCACCTGTTGCTATCAAACTAGTAAAACTAGCTAGGATTTCTACACATTTTCGATCTTTTCCAACCATATACTTTAATATTCCAATGACCTGAGTGACCCTAGTCATCTTCAAGTTTCTTTCCAGGTGATCTTCTAGGTCACCCAACCCTCTGCTAAGGGTGGAGACATATCCCAAAGGAATTTAAATAGCCTTATGCTCGTCTACCAACGAAGGTGTGGGAGACACAGGAGGAGTGGGGATGGGGCTGGTCTTGTAAGAGAATCCTATCTCGCCCCTCGACAATTGTTCTTATGTAGCCATACCAATGATCATGAACTATAAGGGAAAACCTCAACACCATAGGATGAATAGAAATTGGTTCACATTGGGTTCACCAAAAATGTAAGAGGGGGGAGCAACCACGTTCAAGGCCCTAGGTCATGGAGAGCTAAGAGCGAAAGGTTGCCCTAGCTTACCTAAGCTAAAAGGGGTGTTAGGAAATGTAGGACGAGAATTATGAGGACTATAAGGCCCTTCGACCACACTATAGACCCAAAACTCAAAATGGGATTAGGCAAGCCGATTTTTGAGTTCAACTCTACACCTTAGGAAGCTCTCTACCCGAGGACAAAAGAACGGTATTGGGACGACAGTGCGGTGCACTAGTGTCTCTCAAGTGCGCTGGCATCCGTATGACTAGAGGGCTAAAGAGACAAGGTTAAACTCAAGAAAATAGACTAACGACCTACCTAATCACTTCCAAAGGTCCAAAACAAAGCTATGAAGTAGGAAAGATGTGAAAGAATATGATAAAATAAGTATCTGAGCATTAAGGTGGCAAGAATGATCTCACAAAGGAACTCATTCGTCAGCTAGTTCCAAATGCATGTCCACCTACACACAAGAAAGAGGGAATTTTGGCTGAGGTTGTATAGGGGCCTGCCTCAGTCAAACCCCCATTTTGGTGTTTCCACATCCACGGAAAAATAAGTTTGTAACGATGGAGAAATAGTATGATAAAGAAAGGAGATGAAGTAAATAACACTCAAACACTGTAAAACAATAATGTGCTACTCAACCAAATAGTAGAGGAGAGGAGTAGAAAGCTTAACACCTCCACCAAGAGCTCACAAGCTAATGGAGGAGAAAATGAGAGGACTCAAGCCCCTACTGCAATGGTGTTGTTCCACACTTACTCTACTAAGTTGATGAAGTGATGTTGTTGTTGCTATGGAATGCAAAGTGCTTCTTACAATGTTGAAAGTGAAAGAAGTGAATGCTAGAAGATTGCTTGATCTTGTGAAGAAGCTTGCTAGAGGATGGAATAAGGGAATGAAGAGTGAATTTGAAGCAGAGAATGAAGAAAACGACCATATTCGGGTCAGTCGACTGAAGAGGGCATTACAAATCAATCTCCAATGGGAAGTGTAACACATTTGTAGGTTCTAGGTGCAGGAATCTGCCAAGGATGTTTGTGCGTCGATGGGTGTCCCCAATAGTTATTCCTCTGCTGACACACAAAATGGGCGCCAAGTGGAACGAAGGCAGTGGGCTTATGTGGAATTTAGCCTTCGAATTTGGTTTTCTAAAGTGAGGAAGGGTAAAAGGATAATTTGCATAAGGGGTGCAAATTTGCTCCTATACATGATGAAAGTGGATTTCATGTGAATGTCTAACTACAATTACAAATATGCCAAGTTGGATGCAAGTACAGGTTCATGCCTCTGGAAGGGATGGGAAGTATCACTCAGGAGAAGTGTTTGGTCGTGTGACCAATGGCATAGTATAGGTTAACTACACCCAATCCATACGAGTTTAAGGCATATTTGATCCACTATATATCAATCTCAATAAGATCATCCAATATAAACTATTTACTAAGAATCCATTAAAACTAACATATTAAATCATGAAAGCTTCAAAAACACCTATTCTAATCCATTGAAACTTATCCTATAGGGGGAGTGGTGTCGCATTTATGTGTAATGGCGACCCTTTCCCAATCCCTTAGATAATGAGCTTTTAATCGATTCTATTGAAGAGAATCAACAAAATCGATGAAAGATGTGTGATAAAATGTGATTTAAATGCTAAATTAACATGATGAATGCTAAGATGATTGATATGGGTGTATGCAAATATACTCTAAATGTATGCAAGCTTTAAAAGATTAAAACTATAATTACAAAATATACTAAATGGATGTGTTATCCTGAAATCTAGTAGCACTCGTTCCACGAATAACCCCCCTACAAAACTCGTCTGTTTCCTAGGTCTGTGAAGTTCAAACATGCGAAACGAGGTGATTTTTGACCCGCCTCAATTTGTGTTCCAAAGTCTCAGATAGTCAATTTGAGCATCTTATTATGTTCGCCTCGTGAAGACCTTTGAAACGAGTACCTTCATGAGGTCTCACTATTAATATTTCATGAAAATTGTCTTTGGTACAGTCTGTGCAAAAAACAACGCCCTACTTTGGAGAGGAAAATTTTCTAAGTGTCAAGTGCAGGGGCAAGGTTTTTCAGCACCCCTGCACAAAGATTATTTTCAACTTAAGTGCAATGGCACTAATTTTTACCGCCTTTGCACTTTATTTTTTAACTTAATCATTTTTAGTGCTAGGGTGTTTATTTTTAACTCAATTGCACTTGAGTTATTTATGCCACTTTTTATGCCTTCATTTATTGACAACTTGGGATGACTTAATTCATTTGTTAATCACTTAAAAGTGATTTATGACTTTTTTCATTTCATTTTATCATTTGTTTGTCATCATTCTTTGCTGGGCGAATCTTTCCTCAAGCTGCAAAACGCGTTTTTGAAGAAATCTGAAGCTTTTTCAACTAGGTTTTCGTTTATCTCTCTTGGTAAGTCATTCTTCTTATCCTTCTTTTCTTCCCTTCATGCTTGGTATTTTTTCGATGATTTCTTGATAAATCTTTAAGTGTGTTTTGCTTGAAATTGATATCTTCATGTGTTTTCAATCATAGCCATGCGTTTTTTATTTCTTCATGTGTTTTTCTTTGTGCCCACGCGTTTTCATTTTGCAACTTCGTGTTCTCTTTGTATTTTGACTTGAAATTCTATTTTTTGTTGTGTATACTTCTTTTTTTTCAATTTTTTTTCTTTCCCACATCTTTTCTTCATTTCGAATGACAATTCTGATATGGTTTTCATTTATTTTAATTTTGGATAAGAAAAGAGGTGAATGTAAATGCATTTGGATTTTGAATCATTCAGCTTGTGTACAAAGATGAATGCAATGGTGGTGAAATGTAATGTCATTACATCAGAGTGTGTTTTAAGTGTTGATTTAGTTAAGACTCCTTTGTTTTCTTGTCCAAGCGGGTTTTTTTGTGTATCATTACACTATCTATTTCTGTCAAAATGCAAAAGCACTATTTTTGAATGTCATTACACATCAAATTGTTTTATGCTTTAAGTGTGATGATGGTGAAATTTTCCACCTTTACACTTACCTGGAATTTCATTGGAGTTGAGGTGTAGAGGTGCTATTTTTTAGCACCATTACACCTGACATTCTTCAAAAGTTTCTAAATCCACTAAGTGCAGTTACACAAACTTGCCTCAAATATTTTCTAACACTGTGTAAGGTGCAAAGGCTGACTTTTTCACCACCTCTACACCAAGTGACTTGTCTTCAGGTGCAAGGGCATTGATTTTCAATGCCCTTACACCAAATCTTGTTTTCCTTCCAAAACCTTCAAAACTTGTCAGTTTTGGCTCTTTTTTCATTCATTCCACTTTGTTCATCATTTTGCATGCCTAAATATTCATTCCATCCTTGTTTGACCTCATCACTCATTGCACACTTCCCAATGTTAATTTTCAACTAACTTGTTGATTCCACAACTTCCATCTCTTTCTCAGGTTTTATCTAGTGATCTTTAGAGTTGTTCTTTTGATCCAATTACCTTTTGATGACTGCCAAAATACCTACATCATCTTCAAGAGCTCGAAGAAAAATGAAGTACAAGTACATGGGTGTGTTTCCGCCTACAGTGGTCAAATCAAAAGTTAATGAAATAAAAGACATTGAAGTGGGTCACCAAGACCTTGAAGACTTCATCAAGAGAACTAAGAAGAAACCTCTTGAAGAGAACTTGAGGGAAATTGTACACAACAATCTACACTTGGTGTCCTCATTTCCTACCTCTGCTCATAACACTAAATTTGTTCTCTAGGTTGCATCACTTTACATCTGAGAGACCAAAAGTGTGAAAGACGCTTCTAGACGTGAGATCATGAGACTAGATCCAAATTTCTTTGATATCATTTTCAGAGTTCCACATATGGAGCAGTATACAAAGATCTCTATGCAGTCTGCACAAGAGGTTTTTGATGTTGATACTAACAAGGCCAAAACTCTGATAAATACTTAGTGGTTGAAAGAACCCAGAAACCTAGTCTCTAGATGGCCAAAAAGCCTTCCATGCAGTGATTTCAAAGAGGTGTTCAGAGATATAATCATCATGTTGAACAAATTCAAATGTTTTCCTGAATCCTCTCACTTTCATGATTGGATGTACAAGTACATTTGAATTATACAGAGGAAGAAGGATCACATTGACTGGGGGAAGAAAATCAGTGATGAGATCCATGAGCAGCTGATCAGTGTTCCCACCACTCTAAATTTTTACATGACTTCATATTTTGTGTATGCAACAGCCGTGATGAGGAAATTTTTGGGTCTCTCCACCAGAGGTAGTAGACACACCAATCCAGTGTACAAATTTTTTTATCAATTGGAGCTTAGAGAAAGCCTTCATTATTTTAGAAGGGTCACTAATGCTTTCTTCACGCCTTTGTTGTATAGCTTTGATCTAACTCTTGAGAGAAAGAAAGTATCTGATGAGGCATACAAGGTGGTAAGTAAAGTCAGATGTTTGTTCTTGCAATTCCCAACCTTTACCTACATGAGAGTGGGATGTTATACTAGATGTCCATATATGTTGTTGAGGTATCCTTTAGATAAGTGGGTGCTCATGGAGTTGTGTAGATAGATCATTTCAATGCACAAGGAGCGGAAGGATATTCACAAACTAGGTTTCAAGTTTCCACTAACAATTGGCAGGTATACCATCAAAAGTGTGCAAAAGGCCAAATCAATGTATGCAGAAATGCAAATCATGACAATCAGAACCTATAGACATAGGTTTGATTTTGATTACTAGAATGTGAAGCAAAGATTGAAAAAAGGACATCAGTATAAGTACCGCTTTAAATACATTTGGGCCAATTGTAGAGATGAAGAAGTTATCTGTAAGATGGACTATTCCAGGTTAACTGTTCAGCATATCAAGGATCTAGATGTTGCTAATTTAACAAAGGAGTTCACAGATCTTGGTGATATCATGAATGTTGTGTATGATGAACAAGAAGTGTACAGGAGACCCTTTCCTGTAATTCAGTGGTCAAAGAGGGAATCTACTTCCATCAAGGAAAGGTTGTAGCCAATTTTTCTTGACACTTCAGAGTGGTTGCATAAGCATGGTTTTGAGATGAAGACCTTTAGGACAAAGTCAAAAGGTGAAGAGTCAGAAACAGAAGCTAGCCAACAATGTGAACTTCACACTAAAAATAAACAAGCGGTCATCTCTTCCTCTTCTCAGAGAGGGATGAGGATAAAGATCATAGTTGGAAATAAGGACATGTGTATGATCCTTGAAGAAGAGACAACAGAATCTAAACCATATCGCAACAAATGAAAGACACCTGTTTCTGAAGAGATAGATTCTAATGAAGAAAACTCAAGTGCTGAATCAACTGATGAAGAAGATTCAGAAGAAACAGACTCCATTGAAGAAGATGATTCTGAAGATGCACAAGAGTCTAAAGGTGATCCAAAAGGTGAGCAAGAGTTAGAGGATTGAGAGGTTGCTCAATAGGAACTCGGGCTTGATGATGAGCCAATTTTATCTCCACATGAAAATGTTGTTGACGATCTTCCATGGATGTCATCACCTGTAATTACAACTGTTCCTCATACATCTCCAAATCTGAACACTCCTCCTCCACCTCTTCGATCATCACCTATTCCTACATCCATAGTACCTGTAGTGGCTATTTCATCACTGCTTGCATCATCAACCGTGCTTGACACTCCTTCGGTCACAAGCATATGCACGGTTGACATATTGTCAAGTCCCCCATCATCTATTCCTAGTTTTTCATCACCATCTTATGATATCACTTCAGAGGCTGATTTTGAAAGGTTCATGAGTGAATCTGCGCATACCCAACTTGAGGTACTCACTTTTGGAGTTTTCATGACAAACACCACGCCTATTGTCTCTCTACCAGATATTCCTAAAGAAGTGCTAGTGATGAGAGAATTGTCAATGAATCAAGAGGCTTTCACATCATCTCTTCCCCCTTGGTTAGTATCTCAAGTGTCTAAGCGTAAGAAGTAGATGATCTCTCTAGAAGAGCTTGACCTTGAAGAGATAGCTCCTCTAAAAGCTAAGGGGAAGAAAAAAGCCAAAGTGTACTTATGGATTCAAGTTGACAAGGTGGGACAAAAATTTGAAAAGATTGGCATACCACCTTAGGAGGAGGGCGATGTTGACATGGAGGACTACACTGTCACAAGAGTTCAACTTGGTAAGGCCACCAATGCAAGTGCAAAGGAAAATGCACAAGTGACAATGAATATATTGGCAGGTAGGTTGGACAAAATGGAGCAAGCTCAAGATGCCTATAAATAGAAAGTAGAGAATTATGCTACTATTTTAATGATCATTGTTGAAGACCCAGTTGTGAAGAAAGCTGAATTTTTTTTCTCAAAAGGCAAAGTGTTGTATGATTTTGTTCATAAGATTGTGGAACACAGTTCTCATATCATAGTTGATGCTAATGAGAGAGCTACCCAGATTTCCAAGCTCAAATAGGAGCTTGATAAAGAGGAAGGTGTCCTATCCCAAGAGCGAAGAGATATGGACAAATGCTTGTTGTTGTGGTCACAAATGAAATAGGTAAAGCTCAATCAATTGGTGGAAGTCGGGGTCATTCCTGACAAGGAAAATTATGTAGAGGTAAGAGAGTCACTGAAGCATCGCATTCAAGTTATCAAATCTCTTGCAGAAGACATCCACCAAATACAAGAATATTTTGAAGGGCATCGCACAATCCTTAAAAAAGGGATGAAGGAGTTACCAGGACAGCTCCTTGAGGAGAATTGAATCTTCCTTTTGGCTATAGAACTTTCAGGGATCTTCAAAGAGGCTATCATGAAGCTAGTAGACAGTACAGATTTGTCAGAAGCCTCTATGAACGTCATTTGTGATGTCAGGCTTACCATTGACATCCTTAAGATGCATCTTGATAGGTGCAAAAAGGTTAACTCATCCGCCATGAGATCTATCACAAGGATTCACACTATTGTGGCTTACACTGGCGGTTTATATGAGGCATTCATGTAGGAGACTAGGAAGAGATAAAAAGACTTCCATGCTTAAGCAAGAGACCATGTGGATTCCTGATCTCAAAAGTTAGATCTTTTCAATGCATCCTTTTATGCATCTTGTAAATATTTTCTGACATCTTAGATGTCTTTTTGTAAAGTGTAATTGCACCAAAAGTTTGAGACATAATTTCATTAAAAAAAATTACACTTTGACTTTGGTCAAAGTTAGTTGAGATCTCCTAAAATAATTCACCTTATTTCCTTAATTTTCTCAACTAATTCCTAATTTTTCTCATCCCTCTTTTCTATAAATATGAGGGATTCCTTTTATAATATTTTACCTTTAGTTTTTGCAACAAAGTGTTGCTCATTCTGCAACAAATTGTGAAACTTTGTGTTCATGCTTTGTGAATCTAAATCTAATCAATAAAGGAAGGAGTTACATACCAAACTTTATGTTGGATCAATTGTCTCTTGAATTTGGTTAAGATTGGTGGTGATTAAATTATCAAATCTGAAGGACTTCAAGTGATTCTTGTAGACTTTGTGCTACATTTCTAACTTGAATTTGTGCTTTTTGTTTTAATACATTTGGTTGAAGGATTCACAAGACTTTGAGCTTGTAATCTTTCATGTTGTTCAAAGGAATTGTTGCATATAAGAAGACTTTGCTTCTAATGCAACAAACTCTACTGTTATCACAGATCTGTTGTTGAAAAGACTACGAAACAACTTTGTCCTTCATGAGTCTTGTTCTATTTTTCTTTTTATTATAATCCTATATGATATCTCTAAGTTGTGCTTTGTCAAGATAGATATCTCAGTTGTGATGCTTTTGGTAAGTTTCAAGTGTTGTGAATCAAGAATGTTTTCAGTTGTGAAGCATTACACACATCTTCTCTGAAAAAAGAGAAAAAGAGAGAAAGATGAATGCGACATGCACCCCCAACTTCGTAAATAATGTGAATATTCTATAAATACTCTAGTTTGTTTACTTTGTGGTGCTAGTAGTAAGAAGGGTGCCTCCCCTTGCTGAGAGAAGAGATTGAATCTCATATGACTATGGTTGAATCGAAGGTTGTGTAATTTTCTGCAAGTTGATTACATAATTTTCACCCAACAAGATGCAACTAAGTTATCATGAAAGTCATTAATGGATGCTTTAAGCTAATGATGCAAGTAAATTGAGCTAAAAGGATGCTAAATAAGTGCTAAATATGAGTGCAAGTGAAAGTGATTTTAATAGCATGAGTTTTCTCTTAAAATATGGATCCATTTGTCTCTAAATAGTGACCTATTTATAGGAGGACAAATGAGAAATGAAGGGTTAAGATTAAAAAACTTAATCAATGGTCAAAATTGGAGGAAAGATGAAACATGGATCAAGGATTCTTGTCAATGGATGACAATTAATGATCACATGGATCAAGAAAAGATTCAAGGGTTCATATTCTTCCAAACAAACACACTTTCAAAACTTGCACAAGAAGTCAAGAAGTCTTGTTGAAAGTTTGTTGTAAGGAGGAATATTCCATTTTTTCAAATGAATGAAGAAAGAGAATATTCTCATGGGTGAGGAAAATTAGATATTTAATTAATTAAAACCAAATTAAATTATGCAAAGGGGAAGGAATAGTCCATGGGAATATTCCTTTTGGAGGAATGTGCAGAGGAGGAATATTCCCTTGCAAGTGGGAGAATTAGATTTAATTAGTAATTTGATAATTAAAACAAAGTTTCAATTATGCAAATTAGAGGAATTATATGATATTCATTAAATAATTGATTTAATGGAGATCAAATGAAAAAGCAATGGATGAGATTGATTTGATCTATCAATGGTCACAAATGAAAGGAGGATGAAACATGAATCAAGGATTCTCATCAATGGATGAGAATCAAAGATCACATGGATCAAGAAAAGATCAAGGGCTTAGAATCATGCAAACAAACACACTTTGCAACAACTTAAAAAAGTTGTTTCAAAGTTTGTTTGGAATAATCATTTCCTTTTTTTGGAGGAAAATAGGAGAATATTCCTATGCAAGTGGATGAGAGGGAAAGTAGCAATTTAGTTAATTAAAACTAAATTTGAATGTGCAAGATGAGGAATGTGAGGATATTCATTAAATTATTGATTTATTTAATGAAAAGGGGATGCAAATATGATATTTAATTAAATAGTTTAGGTTATTTAATTAAATAAGAGGACTTAGGGTTAAAATTGAATAATTTTCATTATTTAATTAAATCAGATGAAATGTCAGTGTGTGAGGGGGTGAATTAATCCAATTAGGTCAATTAGATTAATAGGTGAAAATGAGTCATTTAATTAAATAATTAGGCTTATTTAATTAAACAAGTGAAAAAAAGATGGATTTTAGGATGAAGCGATGTTAATATATCAGATTCAAGTGTGTATATCATTCAAGACATTTTTAAGTGTCTACATTTTGTCCAGAGAATAAGAGAAATAGAAAAGAGGGGTGGCTCACTGCCAAGATTTAAACTACTAAAATGCATCTAAAATATGTAGGGGATACAATTGCACTGAAGCTCAAAACACTGAATCAACACACACTTTCATACTACTTTGCTACCATGCTTTGTGTTTCCAAATACATTCACATTGCATTCACATACTTGTATTCAGAATTCACATTCACAATATGAATCTCTACTGCAAAACCAAAATTATCTTTCATTTATACCCATTAAATTCACAAGATTCCTACAACATCAATTAGGTCAGCCTAAATAGATGTATCATGCATAACAATAGCGTGTCGACTCAAGATCCAAACTTATACACACTTTTTGGAAAACACCAAAACTTGTAAAACATCTAAATAGGTTGGTATGACCTATAATAGCTCCCACATAACTGATCAACACGTCTTTTAATTTTGCATGACTCCAAACTTATTAGGTTAGCACTGCATTTGAGATAACACCAAAATACACAAACTAATTATCCATGATCTAACATGTGAACATCCAAAACACAAGCCATTTGGACTAAACATCCTTCTGACACCTATAAAATCTCTCAAAAATCCACATAACCAAATATTCTTTTGTGGTGGAATGCAGACCATTCAAAACATACACTCTATTTTGATTATATTGTCACTAGCAAACTTGATATTCTGCCAATCATAACTTTTGCACCGAAGGACATCAAGACATAAAACTTTAGATTTAAGGTTGTCAAACACATACCAAAATTACCTTAGAACTACAAACCAAAATACTTCAAGGCTGCAAACCAATGCGGACCAAAAACCTGATGGTTTGTACATTGAAATATGTGTTATGGACGTAGTCAAATTTATTCAACATATTTGTTTTGCACCGAAGCAAAAACAAGTACATCTTTATGTTGAATTATCATCTCCACACTCATCCATGCTTCACCAACCAACTGTACCATAATGTAGACATCAAACCACAATGTAAACCATAATGTTGGCATCAATGACAACACTATATGTGCTCATGCTCATGTTGTTGACAAACATATCAATGCCAATTTCCTCGAACTTCTAACAAGGGAGAGAGGAAGAGATATAGATAAAGGATGGTAGAGGGATAGGGAAAGAGATGGTGAGATAAGGAGAGAGATAGAGAGATAGGAAATAAAGGTAGAGAAAGGTTTGGATAGAAAGAGATAGAGAGAGGTATATTAGAATGTGAGATAAATTATATTAAGTATACAATTGGTACACTGAAAAGGTCTTAAAGATGAGCTATCATGTATCCTTAATAAAATAGCATGCTACCTTGAGTATAACTCCCCAAGGACACATGCCATCCTTGGATTATTGGAATGAAACAACTAATCAAAAGTTAATTTTTTTTTTCTCTATCTTTCTTTCGCTTTGTATCTCTAATATTTCTCTCTCATGCTCTATATCTCTTTGTCTATTTGTCTCTCTTTCAATCTTTGTCTCCATCTATATCTCACTTTCTATATATATTTCTCTCTTTTTATCTCTCTACCTTATATCTCTTTCTCTTCATATCTTTATTTCTCTCCCCTCTCTCTCATTAAATCTATCTAAATCTCTATCTTTTGAGTTTATATCTCTTTATATATATCTACCTCTCTCTATATATAGAATTGCCTCTCCTTCTATCTCTCTTTATTTTACTCCTCTTTCTTGTTCTCTCTCCCAAGATTTGTATTAAAATATGTTAACTATGCATTATAATAATTTTATATTTGTGTTTAATAGTTTTATCATAGAATATAGTATAATAATATAATTTATATATATTAAATATTATATATAATAATAATTTTATGTGATACAATACAATAACATTTTTGTCTTATCTAATATTTGAACATATTCTCTTAGATAATACATAATAAATACATGTGTGTGATTTATAATAAAATATAAAATAAAACTCAATTCAACCAACATTAACTCAGTGATTAATATTGATTCAAATAATTAATTAACTAAATCTTTAATCTAATAGATAGTTCTATACTTTTTTTACTACGGTCCAAAAGAAGACTCCACAACAAGAAAAATAACAAAATTAATGAACAGAATAACAAAATTAATAGATATTCTATGCTTGTAGATATTATATTCTCTAAAACCTCATTAAAAGTTGAATGATATTTACCTTATCATTGTAATATCTAATCATTCCTAAAAATAGACAATATTTTTATTCTATAGAAGGAAATTCTCATGAGAAAATACAACCTTCATTTTCCAACAATGAGTGACTTTTGTTAAGCCGAGAGGCTTCTAAATAAAAGCACAAGATGCATGTACATTTTTTGAAACTATCTTTACTTTGACGTTCTTTGTCATGACGGTTATATATTATAAAAATAAATAAAAGCAATAAAAGAAATGTAACCGGCATGCATATAAAAGAAATTTAATGACATGCAAATTCATTTTCTACATATATTATAAAAGAAATGTAACCAACATGCAAATTGATTAAAAAATAGACACCTCAAGAAGGATATCTCTTGACTTTTTTATCAATATTATTAATAAATAATATATATATACTAGTTTTATAAATTTTTCAGACCCAAAATCGACTTTGACTGAAAGTATGGTGTGTGGACAACAAGGTGCTACTAAACAAGTGACTCGACGATCAAGATAAATTTCATCGTTTGCACTGTTAGGGACACTATTTCAACCCTTGATGTGTTCAGTCAGTGGGTTTCATTCAGATAAGAAATCGACGTAATAAAAACACATTTATTCATCACACTAAAGTCTTCTTTTGTCAAGTCTGCAACCATTATAGTTTATTTTCAGTAATTTTAAATTGCTTATTACGGTGAAAGTTTATCCTCCATGGTTAAATTGCCATTCACTGGGACAATTCTTTGTTTGTTCAAGATCCGAGATCAAAAAAATTAAACAGCATAATAATACTGAACTTCTTCGCTTATGCAGAATAGCTTCAATCTCTTCCATATGATTGAAAAATCAATTTGGCAGCGGTTGGATTAATACTGTCATGTTTTTTTTAGCACAATCACCAAACTTTGAAAACCAGAAGCAATCTTCTTACTTACGTATGATTCCATCATTACAAGTAAAGCTATCGTTTTTTTTTTTTTATTAAAATCAAGGAAGAAAAAAAAAATTATATTAAAACCAAGCAAGAAAAAAATTACAAATAAAATCTCTAGATGCTTTGACACTGATTTCACTGATAATTCAATCCGTGCTAATATTAATGGAGCGTAAATCACTTGTCAAATATCTGACCTGCTCAGCTAATGCCTGGAATGACTTCCCTGACATTATTGTAGCAGGATGTTACATGGATTTGACTACATTAAATTTGTTTAACTACGAAAGTAAGATTGCAGAGATATCAATCACTAAATTAGATTCGTGTGGATGATATGTATGCCGTCAGTTTGAACTTATCAAATTTTATTTATCTCAAAATTTGTTCCAGGAAGGAAATGACGCCATTTTTTGTAATACATGAACTATGGCAGCAAATTTAAGACTGCGTGGTGCATAATTTATATTATATGGTTTCAGATATCTAAGATTTTTGGGCAAACTATTTGTTTAGAAGGAAGAAGGAAGGAATGAATTTTGATGATGTCTACGAGACCAAGTAGTTTAAGGGATTTAGAAGACCAACACTAACAAGTTTTCAAGCTCTTTACGATTTCATCCCTTCTATTTGGATCTTGATCAAAAAGTTTACTGCCTTGTGAAGCCTTGCCTCCTCAAATAGCTCATTCAGTCAACCCACTTTCAAATTGTCTTCGAATTAGATACATATATTCTCATACGTTGCACAATCATGGATGAAGTGCCTCTTCATTTCAACCACCCCTTTGTTGCAAAAAATGCAAGTTTTTTCTTCCCATTCTTCCTTGGGGACCTTCCATATGCCCGTCTCACATCTACAATGATGAGAGTCAATCCTCAACTGTACCACTAATATTCTAGTTTTTCCTTTAGTTGCATCCTTCAACAAAGTTTTTTCATCGTGTTCCCATTTGGGGTTGAATTTTTTGACTAAGTGCACCTTTTTGTGACCAATCTGATTTGTCCATATGACAGTTAACATGTTTTTTCAATTTTCTTAACAAGAGCCTTGGAGTTGTTGGGCTATCAGTGGAATTTTATCAAATTATATGACAACACATTAAATATGAATTACATTTGATTTATTTAGAGGTTTTAACACATGGTTCTTTAGGACCTAATATTAATAAGGGTCTTATTAAGCTCATCCTATCAAAAGGGAAAAATGAGGACACTATTTATGGATGGTGTCTTATTATTTTGCTTAATATTTTTATAAAATTATTGGTAAAGTTATTGCTACAAGGATCAAAACGGTGGTGAAAGCAATAGTTAGACCAAAACAAACTGGGTTCTTTGGAGGGAGATTTATCCTTGATAACTGAATACTTGCTTGAGAAATTATTGAGGATTTTGGTCTATTACTAAATCTTTGTTGCAAGGTGTGCGCCCTTACTCTCCTTATGTTGTGCAACGTAACACTTTGGTTTGTGCCATGGCTTAACCACCTCCCATGGATTCATTCTCTAGCCATTATATTAGGCATTAAGAGGTTGATCTATTGGTGCAACGAAAATCATATTTGCAACAATTGGTATTAGATCCTTGGTCATTGATGAGGTAAAAATAAACTCATCAGTATAATGGGCTCAATATGTAAATCTAAAACTTTTAGGCTTAATAACCTTGCAAAATGGTTACCTTTAGGAAAAATAAGTGCTCTCTTTCTATGAATAAGCATATAAACTTTATTTCTTGGAGTTGGTCAAATTAAACTAACTTATGTTGATTTAATGGTTTAGTCTTGAGTATTTCGAAGGTCAACTCCACTTCCAATCACCATTCTAGTCAGAAGGGAAAATGAATGTGGATCTTCATATTTTTGAAAACAAGTGAGCGGGCGCTGAAATTCTAGGAGCACACGTTTTGGCCGAGTCTTTATAATTCTATTATTTTTCAGTTTCAAAAACTTTATGGCTCATGCAAGCCTCTTTAATATTGTATATCATGGGCTTTAAAGTCCTTCTACTATTGGAAATCTGTTAAAAAAGACTTGATCGATTGAAAAATAGGATTTTTGTTATTCATTTTTCATATAAATATGTAACTATTACAAATAATGAATAGAGAGAAGAAGATTATCGTTATGCTGCAAATTTTTCTTTTGAGTAAAAACTTCCATATGAATATGAGCTTTCCCGCCACTCTTTGAATTAGTATGTAATATGGATGTCTTTGGAATGAAGTAGCTTAGAGAATTTCCAATGCATGTGATCTGAAGTAGCTGTAGACACACCCAAGAGCTAGCCACTCGAGGGTTATAGATAGATAAGTATTTTATTTATTATTATGCATTTCCTTTTAGTAGATAACAGTTGAATTACATTTCACTTTCATGAGTATATGTTATGCTGTTAGTGTCAAGCTTGCAGGTTGCAACTAAGTCCGTAGTTTCTGAGCTTAACATTTGAATGTCCGAAGCACCTTTCTTTAGTTGATTTTGTTAAATTATTTTATGATTAGTAGTTGGCTTGTTATCTTTTACATTAGATAGACGTTTCCTAATTTATTTGCATGTTTTACTTCTTCAACAATTTATGCATTATTTAGATTAATCGTTTCCATGCTTTCTAGTTTAGTGGTAATGCTTTTCAGATTCTTAGTTTTTTGTTTCCTGGTTTGATTCATTTTCCCGCTTTCTAGATAGATGATTTACTACTTTCAAGAATAAAGGTCCCTTAGCATAGAACTTTTATTCAGTAGGTTGGTATTTAGGAAACTTGAGAGAGAAATTGTGATGTCTTCTATTGCAAATAGCCTTTGGACACTACCCGGTCAATATAATGATGTGATTATTCACTAAAGAGTTAGGACCTAATGACAGCCTATCACTTTTTGGCGTTGTTGTCGGGGATGCCCTTTTACTAGTGTTAGTAGGAGATATCTTGAAGGCCTCTTTCAGGGATAGGAATAGTTTCTTAGCTTCTTTTTTGCATGGTTAGGAAACAAGGCCCCCATGGAAGATTCATACCAAAAACCCCCCCAGTTGACATACCAACAACAAGTGGAGAGGAAGGTAAGTTAGACCAAGAACTTGTAGAGGAATTGACCAAACGGAGTCAACTTGAGACCTTCCCATATACTCTGGAAAGAGAACCTATAGTTGAAGAGGAGCATATTCCTTTACAAACTTCTGAATTGAGCCCAACTAAGCGAACTTGGGACGAAAGTCATACCTTCTTCAACATCATGGGAGACCAAAGAAATGTTGCTAACAATAATGTAACCGTCCACCACACACATTCACTTATCTTATTGCTATTGATGTCCAGATGATGATACGACAATGAAAAATATCTCACCCGTATTTTTTCCAGCCTTTTGGGGCTTGTCTAAGGAGGACCCTAATCAGTTCCTATTTGAGTT
Organism: Sequoia sempervirens; assembly: GCA_007258455.2. Lineage (NCBI taxonomy): Eukaryota > Viridiplantae > Streptophyta > Pinopsida > Cupressales > Cupressaceae > Sequoia > Sequoia sempervirens. Next base: position 69,044 of record VDFB02172769.1, on the reverse strand, counting down.
TAAATTCTTGTGTTAGACATATGACTACAAGACTGATAATTAGAAACTAAACTTTTCCCTTCCACTCTGAAAGACTCAGCTATACACTAGTTTATAGGGTTAGCTTCTCAGTCGATAACCTCCTGGGATGATTTATAGAATATGTCTTTCTAGAGAATTACCAAAGCTACTACAGAGTAAGTGATAGGAAATAAGAACTATTTAAAATAAGGAAAAATGAGGATGAAAGTTTAGAGGATTACCTAGATAGGTTTAACTTCTTATCTAAACATTGTGGTGGAGAAGTTATAAGTCTTGATATTTTGAAGACCTTATTTCTCAAAGGTCTCAATGACGAAGCTCAGAGGAGTTTAGATTTAATGGGAAAAGGAGATGTGTCCCAACTAAGACTGGAAGAGATTACAGAGTTATGTCAGAACTTCTTGCAAACTCGAGGAGGAATTAGGAAGTCCACCCTTTTTAGAGGTTCCAGTGACATTAGCAAACTTTGTGAAGAACTCGATAACTTCAAGATCGATTACCTAGATAGGTTTATCTTCTTATCTAAACTTTGTGATGAAAGTTTAGAGGATTACCTAGATAGGTTTATCTTCTTATCTAAACACTGTGGTGGAGAAGTTATAAGTCTTGATATTTTGAAGACCTTATTTCTCAAAGGTCTCAATGACGAAGCTCAGAGGAGTTTAGATTTAATGGGAAAAAGAGATGTGTCCCAACTGAGACTGGAAGAGATTACAGAGTTATGTCAGAACTTCTTGCAAACTCGAGGAGGAATTAGGAAGTCCACCCTTTTTAGAGGTTCCAATGACATTAGAAAACTTTGTGAAGAACTTGATAACTTCAAGATCGACATGCTCATCTAGTAAAACACCACTTTAGATGGCATCTAGGCTAAAATACGAAACTTTGAAACCTTATCCATTTATCGCCCCAGATGTTGAAACAAACATTTGCTAAGAGAATTCCCTTGGAAAAAGTTGATAAGATTGATGTATGTCAAGTGTGTGACAATAATCACCCCACCAACCAGTGTGAGCTACTAAACGCCATCAAAAATTCCAAGAAGAGAACAACTCCATTTGAGGAAGAAGTGAACGTTGTTAATCAAAGAACCGAAGGTAATTTTTCCTATGGCCAAAATTCCAGTCCTAATTGGAGACCCCAACCCAATTGGAACAACAATCAATGGGTAGCACCTTGGCCTCATGCACCACCTCCAGTACCCTCTAATTAGGAAAATTATCCTTGGGGACCACCGGAGTTGGAAAATCAATCTTGGGGTAACCCTCTGTGGTCTAACCAGCCTCAACTGCAATGGTACACTCAAAATACCATTCCTCAATGGAATCAACCACAGCATCAATTTTATATTGGCCCCAAGAGAATTCCCACCCAGCAACAAAATCTTTTACCACCTCCTCAGACTACACAACAAAATGAACAAGTTAACTAGCCACCACTTCTGGTACAACTAGTTCCGAACCCAAAGAACAACTGCCCAAATACTCTGGTATATTATGTTGAACAAGACAATGTCATGGGACTTAATTCCATACAGTGTGGAAATCTGCAATTGAGGTATGGAAAAACACTTTCACAACTGACTATTGAAGAAATTATTGATGAACCTATCAAAAAGTTTGTTGAGGAAACCATGATAACACCTACATTTGTGGAACATATATGAGATCATGCTACACAATAGCAGCTCGACTTGACATCTTCGGTAGGAGCTTTTGACCTAACTCAAGAGGAGGGGGTTCAGTCTCCAACTAAACACCCAAAGGATCCCATGCCTAAGGACCCTACGCCTAAAGGAAAGACCAAAGCACCCTTTCTAGAGCATCTGAAACCAATTCCTATAAATGATGCTCTTGAATCAACCTTACCCACTGAAACTACATTAATACAAGAAATTAAGCAATTGCAGATTGAAGTTCCCTTGTTACAGGTGATTAAGGAGATCCCTGAGTTAAATCATCTGATTAAATAGTTGTGTATTAAGAACCCAAGAAGAAAGAAAAAATGGATTAACATTGTTCATATAAATGGGTACCTAACTGATTTGTTAGCTAGAATAGCCACTACTTTAAAATACGATGACCTGGGAAGTCCACTTATAACAGTAACAGTTAATGAGGTAGCAATATCTAACGCTTTAGTGGACCTTAGAGCAGCCATTAACGTAATTACTGTGGATGTGATGGAAAAATTGGGACTCGCTGGTCTATGCCCCACAAGTATAGTCTTATAGATGGAAAAACAATCCATAGCTATGCCTAAGGGCATTGTCGAAAATGTTCTCATGAAGGTGGATGGATGGGAATATTCAGTGGATTTCCAAATAATTGAATCCCTTACACCCAAAGATAGTTACCCAATAATTCTAGGATGACCATGGTTGGCTACGGTTGTAGCCAAAATTGATTACAGAGAGGGAGGAATGACCATCTCCCATGGATCTAATAGCAAACATTTGTTTTTATATCCTCCTACCAAGCCTGTTGAACACAACAAAGTATGGGTGGGTGAACCAAAAAACTCAGATGGATAGGAGAATCTAGCTTCACTAGCCATGGTAGTTATTAAGCAGCATGGAATAGAGTTAGAGGATGAATTGGAAGACGATAGGGAGAATCTTTCCATTGAATCGGGTAGAAAAGAAATCCTAGGAAACCCAATCAACTTAGATCAAGAAAAATTTGATGGTGCTAGTTTTATTGGACTACATTGCCCTTTGATGAACTTAGTTCCAAAAACCTACCATTTATTTGTAGATGTTGCCCGGCTTCATAAAACTGTACCACACAGCTATCCACTCAACACCCTGATAAGGCCTATGTATATTGTCACGTCCAACCATCTAGCATTCAAAGCCATTATGATGTTGCCAGGAAAAACTTTGAACATTGATAGTTGGTTGACTGAAATGGAAGAACAAAGATTGTTTGAGACCTTGGTGAGTAGATCTACAAAATTCTCCTGGGACTATAAAGATATGAGAGGAATACACCCTAGTGTGTGCACACACCATATCTATACTAAGGATGTTCAACCTGTTCGCCAACCACAACGGAGGCTCAATCCTACCCTCAAAGACATCATTAAGACTGAGATTGAGAAACTCTTATAGGTCGGATTTATCTACCCAATTTTTGAAAGCAAGTGGGTGTCACCCTTGGTTGTAGTTCCAAAGAAGAACAGGAAGTGAAGAGTGTGTGTAGATTATAAAGAGCTTAACAAGGCAACACACAAATATTATTTTCCCTTGTCATTCATGGACCAAGTGTTGGATAACTTGGAAGGGAGGAAATATTTTTCATTCTTGGACGGATTTAGTGGATACAACCAAATAGGTAGTAACAAAAGACCAAGATAAGACAACCTTCACCTTCCCTTAGGGGACATTTGCATATAAAGTTCTTCCCTTTGGGCTATGTAATGCTCCTGCCATGTTTCAAAGGGCCATCCTGGCTATATTTGCTGAGTTGGTAAATGAGTGCATGGAAGTCTATATGGACAACTTCACTGTATATGGTTCAACCTTCGATGAAGCCCTCACAAATCTAGACAAGTTGTTAAAATGGTGTGAAGATCATTGGTTGTCCCTTAGTCATGAAAAATGCTTGATCACGGTGGAACAAGGAATAGTGTTGGGACATCACATTTCAGCCAAAGGGATCAAAGTTGGTCCTAATAAAATTGAGGTCATACAACAACTTGAGGTTCCAAAAACATAGACTAATGTCAGAAGCTTCTTAGGGCATGCAGGATACTCTGAAGATTCATAGAAGACTTTAGCAAAATCGAAGCCTCGATGTTTTCTCTCCTTCAAAAAAATGTTGACTTCATTTGGACACCTAAGTGTTAGTCGTCATTTGAAATTATCAAGGAGAAACTCTTTCCTACCCTTGTCCTTTGAGGGCCTAATTGGAATCTCCCATTCCATAATACTTTGAGTGCTTTATTTTCAAAGTGGTGGTATAATTCTTTTTTGTTCACATCAAATTCTTGGTGATGAAGTATATAGCATATTTCCCTCCATTCTCATCTTCTTGCCCTAGAACTGCTCCAATGGCATCATTAGATGTGTCAACATAAATACACCGTCATATTTGCACTAAATAATGGTCCCAAAGGTTGTCATTCTAATCAGAATTGACTTGAAATTCAGAGTAGTAGGGGAACCCAATCCACATAACCATAATTCTTGCCCAAATAAGGACCCAAAATGAAAAAGATAAGTTGAATCATGCTCGAGGTGATGTCAATTCAAGCATAGATTCCTATGCTCAGCTTGATCCAAATGTGAGGATTCAAATCCCATTTATTGTTTAATATCAACATTCAGTTCCCTAGAAATCATCTTTTTTCTCTTTTTTCCCCAAGTGACTTGAAATTCCCCTTTTTATTCAACTTTACATTTGGACCCAAAAATAAGTCATTTTTATGTCCAAAGTGTTGTTGGCATTTACAGATCACTTCCAAGTAAGTCACAAGAAATCCTCACCCTACCACTCGCAAGCAAACAGTTAAGTTGAGGTCACTAATAGGGAGCTAGAAAATATTTTGACGAAATCGGTTTCCTCGAGAAGGAAAGACTGGGCTAGGAAACTACCAAAAGTTGTATGGGCTACACACGACTTGGAAATCAACCACTGGTTATAGCCCCCACAAGTTAGTCTTTGGGAAGAAACCCCTCTTACCCATTGAATTTGAACTCCAAACCCTTAGGACAACCATGGAATTGGGAATGGATCTCAAATGATCCCAAATTGAGAGAGTCTTACAACTTAGTGAACTGGACGAACTCCATTTGGATGTCGTCCATCAGACCAAATTGATCCAACAATAATGTAAGGTATTTCATGATAAACACATCAAAGATAAATAATTCCATACCAAGGATTGGGAACTATGGAGTGATTCTAGATACAAGGATCATCAAGGGAAACTCAAGACACACTAGCTTGGACCATATGAAATTTTAGAAGTGTTTGCTAATGGTTCGGTCCAGTTGAAACCTATTGATGGTGAAACCTAAACTCTCCTAGTTAATGGGCATTGACTATGCCTTTATCATAAACCTATTAATAAGGAAGATTTTACAAAAATGGTGGAAACGCAAGGAGAAATCCACTGCATTGACTCTGTTTTGGTAGCATCAATATAGTTTTGTCCACCCTAAAGCCAAATAAATGAAAAAAAATAAAATAAAATAATATTTTCATTTCTAAACATTTCTTTGATTTCTTCAGTTTTGACATTTGGACTTGACTAAATGTTGTCTCTTTTGCAAGACTTCACCTTTGGTCAAGCACAATTCCTTCGCACCTTACTACGATGCTCCAGAATCTATCAGCACGGTTGCTACAATGCTTTGAAAATTGTTGTTGCGATGCTTTGGAATATGCATAACAGACTGGTGCCGCTCATCACTTTGATCTTGCATTTTGACGCATCACTCAACGGTGCTTTGGGAAGCCAAGGCCAAAATGTCACAACTTTCTTCATTTCAGCTACATCTTTTCGACGATGCTCTAGAATTCTATTGTTTCTTCATCCTGGCTGCATCTTTTCAACGATGCTCCAGAATGTTCCTCGAATGCTCCAAAATTTTGTTTAGATGCTCCAAACATTTTGGTTGTTGCACCAGCTGCATCTTTCAACAATGCTCTAAAAATTTTGGTTGTTGCTCTGGCTGCATCTTTCAACGATGCTCCAAAAATTTTGGTTGTTGCTCCGGCTACATCTTTTAGTGATGCTCTAGAAATTTTGGTTGTTGCTCCAGCTGCATCTTTCAACAATGCTCCAAAAAATTTAGTTGACATCCTGGCAGCATCTTTTTAGTAATGCTCTGCAATCCTCAATTTGGTTAGCATGTTCTGATGACATCTCTCTATGATGATCCAAAACTCTCTTCTTCTCTACTTTAGTTGCATATTCTTGGTAATGCTTCAAATTTTTGGTATAAAATTTTGTCTTTCCAGTTTTTTTAATTTTTCCTAAGTGCCCCACACACCTGTTCTTTAATGTCGCCTCAAGATCTGCTCCCTTATAATTATTCCACCACCTTATACAAAATCTTTCCATAATAAATTAGATTATTATGCCACCTTTTTCCATAATAATCTCCACCATCACTCCAACCATCACATCCATGCCATTATTATCTGCTGCCACCCTTGCCAACCGTATGACTATTACATCATCACAAGTGAGTTACATTTGATTTAATGACAAGACTTAAGGTATGTGCGAATTTATTTATTTAAAGAGTTAGTATTTATTTTGAATACAGGTTAATTAATTGGCATAATCTATTCCCCTTGTAATTTTGAAACTTGTTCCCTTAAAACGATTGATAATAGTACAACAACAGTTGTAATTCCCCATGAAAGGTCGCCATCATTATGCAGTAAGGTGACAAGAAATATAGTAATTAATTCTTTCCCCATTGAGTATATCATCACATAACTCTTTCTCTAATAATTCAGTAAAGCAAGCATTCTAGAGTTTTGAAAAAAAATTCCAGGAAACAAAGGAAATGGGAGGCACTAAAAAGAAATTTGAGCCAACTTCTGCAACGCCATTGTTGGCATTGAGCAATATAGCAGCATTATTCCAGAGAATTGGATGGTTGGACTTCATGAAACAATTTGAAGGGCATACAGAGTAGTTGGTGAAGGAATTTGTCGAGAATTTTACAGATGGGAAGACTGTGGTGCACGAAAAACCATTTCGGGTAAGTACAAAAATTATTGCTCGTCTTTCCAGTCTTGAGAATAAAGGAATTCATTTGGATGAAAATTACCACGTCCCCTATCAAAAATTAATAGAATTGTTCCATAGGGAAGGGGAACCCCAACCTGTAATGACCATAAACACCAGGGGTAAAATAAGGGAATTCATAGAATGTCTATTTGAGAACCTTGGAGGTCTGTTGCAGCCTAGATTATTAAATATTTCACTTGTGAGGGACAAATGACTATAGTAGTGGGACCCCCTTTCTGCCTCCTGACTCATTTACGCCACGACATTGAGAACCCTACTCTTAGGGTAAATTTACCATCTTTTCTCTGCCACTTAGTCACCTCTATGATGGAAAAGTATAAAATTGGGACAGGGCCCCTTAAACATCATGGTCTAATATAGTTAATATGTAAATACCATTTCCAAAAAAAGCCTGAAAAGAGATGGAAAAAATTTCTATGAAAATTTGAAAATGAGGAGCTAGGGAAGTCACTTGAGGAGGGAGAATCCTCTAAACAAAAGGAGCGGTCTGTAGAAGAACCCTCCTCAAAGGAATTAGGCACCCATGAATCCCAACATACCTCCATGGCTCCCAGTGACAATGTGTTGGAAACCTTTCTAGATGAATTTCAAACCCCAAGATAGGAAGGGGAGGTGGGAATTGTGCATTCTAGAGGAGAGGAGGAACCTCCTCGAAAGAAAAATAAATGAAGTAAAGTTGTTTTCCAAACAAATCCTCCTCTATGAAGGAGCAAATGGTTATCTTCAGGGACCAGTGAAATTGAACCCCAAGATGTAGGCAGTACTTCAAAAAGGAAAAAGGCCAGGACTCCAATAAAGGTGGTAGAAATTGATAGTCCACTCGATAATGGGGAGACAAATGAAATAGAAAAGCAAGGAGATCAACTTCCTAAGGAAAAGAATGGGGAAACCCTAGCACTTAAAGAACAAGAAGGGGAGAGGATACAATCGCCACATTCAAAGTATAATGAAGATGAGCCTATGGGAGGATTCTCTTCATTTCTTGATAGAGCAGGGAGTATACCAGAAGAAATAAAAGTACTCTACTCATCTTTTCCTGAGAACACTAAGGTAGAAAATTCACCCCATGTTGATGAAAAAGTGGAAGAAGTGCCTCACTCATATCTTCTTGAGGACACCAAAGAGGAAAATGTGCCTCATCATGATGAAGAAATTCCTCATTCATCCTTCTTTGTGGACACATGGGATGTAGAATCCAAACAAAGAAATGAGGAATTAGAGAAGTTAAAGGTAGAAATTGAAGGGTTGAGAGCCAAGTTATAGGATGATGAAGCATAAATTACTCAGCAACAAGAGGAAATTGAGGTGCAAACTACCATTATACATAAAAGAGACCAAGAAATTGCCAAATTGACTGCACAAATGGAAGAGAAGGAAAAACTTATTGAGCAGTTGCAATACCAGATCCAACAATGGAATCAATAGGGTAAGCAGCACCAGGTTGCTTTGTGTGAAAAAGATAAATGTATTCAAGATTTGAAAGGTAAATTTATGCAATTATTTAGTGTTTTTGAAGAAGAAAATAATAGGTAGGAAATTGAATTAAATGCCTCTATGAGTAAAATTGTGGAGCTAAAACAAAATTTGCAAGAGAGTGACACTCGACCAATCATGGAATCAAAGGGGACACAAACTGAACCTATTGTTATAGTTTGGTTCCAGGTACGTATTCCCCCAATGTTAATGAAATGGATAGGGCACTGTTACCTCTTGAAGGATGTGGAATTTGAAAATAATAGGTTAAAGAGGGAATTAGTAATGTTAAAAGAATCTTTTGATCAGGCATAAATAGGGGTAAGCAAGATGTCTATGAAATTGGTGAATTACTACTAGCCTGTAGAAGATCATCCAAGTTGTACTCCATATTTCTTAAGGATCAACTTTAAGATGGAAATTGCAAAGAATTTTCCAAAACTAGCCTCATGAACCCGATGACAAGGAATTTGTAAAAGTATTTGTTGATTCACTCCCTAAACAACAAAATTTGATGTGTGAGTTCTTTGTTCACAATTTTCTCCTAGAAAAGTACACATATTTCTTTGTTAACTTCTTTGTGGGAGAAGTAGAATTATATGATTATGGAGTAAAAGTAGTTTATGCAAATTCACTTATATGTAAATCAAGCAAATGTTGTTCATATAGTGTGTATTTGCATGCTACATATCCTTCCTTGTCAACATCAGTTTGGAATTTTTTTAGCATGCAAACATGCACCACAGAAAAACTACAAAATCATTTATACAATAATGGAGTAAACATGGTTCATGCAAATTTGATTTTGTGTAAATAGAGAAACTAAGGTTTGGAAAATATTGATGAGAGGGGATACATTAGTTGCAAGGCCTCTTGGAATAATTCAAATTTGTGGCAACTTGTGGGATCTATTTGGGACTTTTTATTGGTTTTGGTTGAAGATGTTGAATTTTACATATGAGCAAATTGAAGGCATCTCTGGTTGTCATGCAGTAGAAAAGTCCTCATGGAACTATGTTGATTTTTGACAAACAATGGTATCACTATTGGGTATTGTAGTAAAGAGTGCATTTGAAAATGGTATTTTCCTCAGAGTTCAACATTAACCAAAAATAGCAACAAAACACTCTCCAAATTGATATTAACATTAAGAAAAACTATTTCCTCATGGGTGCGCCTACTGTCACAAAAAAACTCAAGAATTAGAACATGAACAAGACCATTTCCTGCCCAGCCATTTTATTTCTAGGAGCACTACTTAGAGTGATCTTCTATATCAAATTTAGAACAACTCCTACATTTCTATAAAAATCTAAGTTGACCTTGAACTTGCTTGGTTTTTGCATCTGCATTTGGTTGCCCTAGATGAGTAGTAGCATAGAAACTACTCTTAAGAGTAGGCTCCTCACTAATAATGTATTGGGAAATAACAATGTCTTCATGATCTCAATGTAATTTGCACCTATGTTCAATTTACCATCCTTTATTAGATTCAATTTCAAATTAGGTACCAATTACTTCCTCCTTGTGAATCTCATGTAGAAATGTAGTCAAAATCATTTTCCTTTATAACCAAACTCACTTGACTGCCATACTAAATATGTATAATATGTTTGAAACTATGTATTCTTTGCATTGTCTTTTAAGAAAAAAATATAGGAAAACAAGATATCATTAGCACAGTTTCTCTATTTTTAAAATTTTACCCGCATTTTGAGCATACAATGAATCTATACAGTCTCAGTAATACCATTGGTCACAAATGTGTTTAGCTTGAACTATTTGAATTTCAATGAACTCTTCTAAATTTTCGATTTTGTGGGTGTTTAGCCTAAACTATTGAAATTGCAAGGAAATCATTTAAGTTTTCAATCAATATTTTGTGGACTTTTAATCATGATTGGAGAGACCTTGGGTAGCCATTTGACTCAACTCTTTTGTTGCAAGAGGTGTAACCAACCAGTCATTATTACGCTGAGAGGCATAATACAATGGCATCCACCAAAAAACAATGTGTAGGGAAAAAACTTTTCAATTAGAAATTGATGTGCAAATGACATGCAAATCCATATCCACTCTTAAATCTTATCTTCTTATCTTTTGAAAAAAAAAACAGTCATTATTGTTAACTTCTTAAAATGAATTTTAAAAACAGTTTTCCTTTTATGAAAGCCCTAATTTTGTTTGGGATTCTGCTATTTTAAATTTTTAAATATTTTTAATAAATCTTAAATATTATTTTAAATATATTTTAATATTATTTTTGGGAAGATAAATATATATTAATATTTAATATATGTATGCATGAAAAAGATAATACAGATAGCAATCAACTAAAGAGTGCTAAAATTTTGGAGAAATGAAGAAGAGAAAAAGATGTAAAAGTCCTTGTAAATGTGGTTTGAGAACATATTACGCCCGTTGTCTGTGCTTCCACATTTTCTGTAGCAATTGCAACTACAGCATCAGACAAAATTTCTCTATCCTTTATGCTAGACCATACCCTCTTCCCTAACATAGGTTAGGAGGATGCTGGCAGAGGTTGCAGAGTCTGCCTTTACATCTGCACATTACATTTGCTTGAAAGTTCCTAAAGCCTTTTTAAAGAGTCGACCGTGTGAATAATCTGCAATCATGGCATTCCATGAGAACGTGTTTCCTCAAGGCATTCTGTTAAACATGTCTATGATTCCACGTTCTGTGTATCCTGCAATGATGGCAATCCATGAGACCACATTTCTTTTAGGTATTCTGTCAAATAGTTCACGCCCTTGTCCATGCTTCCACATTTTGCATACACGTCTATCAGGTTAGTTGCAACTACAGCATCTGACAAAATTCCCCTGTTCTTTATCTTTTGACGGATTCAAAGCTCCCATTTTGGCACAGGCAAGGAGGCTGCTGGCAAAGGTTGTGAACTCTGGCGTCTCACCTGCCAATTGCATTTTCTTGAAAGTTCCTGAAGCCTTTTCAATAAATACATTTCGCGTAAGACCACAGTTCCCTTAAGGCATTCGGTCAAACAGTTCGCGTGCCTTGTCTATGCTTCCACATTTTGCATACATGTCTATCAGAGTGTTTCCAACTACATCTACGGGACTGGATTAGCCACTTCGCTAACAGGATGTATTTAAGAAAAAAAGCTAAAAAAAATGCCAAAGCATCGAACATGCTAAAATAAGCTATAGAATTAAAGCAAAACGCTGCCGGTTGATTATACTTTCTTCCTTCAAACCGCGTTGTAGAAAGTTGAATCTGCATGCCCAAACTACCGTTTTTAGCTACTCGCGTTTACCGTTGTTGAGTTAACTGTGTCTCAACCTGCATGAGCGGTGATCGAACAACTGAGTTAACTGTTTGTCTTAACTTGCTGTTAGCGGTGGAGGACTGAACTCATATCAATCACGCATGAAGGAGATTTTATCATTTGCAGTTAGCGGTGGATGAGGTGACAACAGTGGAGAACTAAAAATATCAGATTTGACGCATGGAAGATATTTTTGCATTGGTTTAAACTACCGCCAGTAGTTATCTTCTTGCTACTTGAGTGGTGATTGAAATATCTCCGTCAGTTGCTGAGATCAAGTTGTAACTCAAGTTTACACTTTCTATGTGCTACGAATATTGCATGAGAGATAATTATCTTGTTTATGTTGTAAAAGATAATATACTATGTCATTGTGTATTGAGTATAGAGAGTAAGAGAGTTTCTCTGAGACGCTGTTATGCTGTCAAAAATTTCCCAGAATCTTGTTGAAGTTAGAAGACATCTGAGAAGCTGAGTGCTGTGATTGTATTGTAATGCCTTGTTACAGATAATACAAAGTACTGTGCTTTTGGTGTTAATCTTTTATGTATGTTCTTGAATGTGTTTCTTTTATTGTAACAGTTTAAGATTTGTTTGAATCTGCTTAATCTCTCTCACATAGATTAGTGTTGGAAGCGCGTTCCGCACCTTTGCTTCCTTTCAACCGTCAGCCCTCTTATATTACTCCATATACCGTATTCCATTTCCACATCTTCATATTTCTCCTGCTACATTTGATCGCTTTGTCTTAATATATTTTTATAACTCCGAGTTTGCGTCTCGTGGAAGGTTTTACAGATGGGCCAAAGCGCCAAACATGGTCCGACCTTCAATGGAGGGTACTATTCAGCACGAGGTTGCAGAGCTCCCATTCCTTCATCAACTAAAGCTTACATAGACACCGCGTACAGGAGCAGAATCCTCTGCTGCGTAGCTTTCCTTATGTATTTTATCCTAGTGCTCATAATAATCGGCGGGATCGCAGCGTTTTTTATCTGGGCATTTGTGCACCCAACGAAACCAGAATTCTATGTGGATGGTATTGATTTTAGTAATAGTACAAGCAGCAGCACTAAGATCGCGTTGGAGATAAGCGTTCGGAATGTGAATAAAAAGAGTGGCATCTATTACAGCACCTTCTGTGTAACCGCCTTTTATGGGGGACAGAGTATTGCGTTCATAGAGCTGCAGGACTTTTATCAGGGCCACAAAAGCACCACTGTTCTCCATCCTCGTTTTGTCTCCGCTGTGTCCTTCTCATCTTCCAATACAGGGGATCTGGCCGACATAGAAGTCAAACTGCGATCCTGCGTTAATTTCAAGGTGGGAAAACTAAAAACCCATCGTTACAAGCTCGAAGTAAACTGCTGCTTCTCTGCACCGCTGAATGAAACAACTGCAACAACCTTCACTAGGAAGAAGTGCAAAGTGGACATAGACTGAAGATGCATCGACTCTGTTCTCTTTCTATACGTCTTTTACTGTGGTTTGCATTGTGAAAAAATAAGCGACTGCTGTTGCTGTGTGTTGAGCATAATAAAAGAGCTTTTAATTGTTTTTGTGTGATACTATTTCAGAGAGCCCCACCGTATTTGAGAATAGTAGAAGTTCTTTCCTAAATTTAAGCACAGTTTTGGGGACAAGCATGTAAGAAAATTCATTTTGAAATCAACTCACAATCTATATATCATCAGTCTAGGTAATAACAATAGTAAATTAGTCTGCACGAGTAGTGGAGTTAGCTTAGGCCGTGGGTTTGCTTCCTATTGGTTTCGTATTCAACTATGCGCCTCACCGTTTACCTTAACATTCCAACCAAAATTTTTAGTAAACAATTAATTTTAATAACTGTTTGTAACTGCATGTTACTCTTATGTTTAGGCATTCTATTTTCGGTTCAATGCATGCATGAACTTTAGTATTAACAATGCAAAATTTCTATATAGAGAGGTCCTATATATATTTATTTTCAACATTTTATTTTATATATATATTTTTTATTATTTATTTAAATAATTTATTATTTGATAATGGATCTTGATGTATGAAGATTGATGATTAATTTTTGTAAATTGAAGAGATTTTTTTTTTTTCCAAATGTCAATGTAATTCAAATTATTGACACCATTCTACTATTAAGTGGAATCATCTTCTTCTTCTTTTTAAATTTTTATGTATGTCTTGTAAATTTTAGTTTAGGAAATTGCATGATAAATGCATGTATATGCATAAAATTAATTAACAAATTGCATTATAAGTGCATGTGTGTGCTTAAATTAATTTAGCAAACTGCATTATAAATGCATCTATATATATTTTTTGTTGTTATGAATTTTATAAAAAGATTTATTGTTGTTTTAGAATAATTCAATTCAAAATAATAAAGTTATGTATATGTATGTATGTATGTGCGTATGTACGCATGAATGTACATTTGTATCTATGTATGTATGTAATATGTATATTTCAAGTTTGTAATTTTTCTAATTAATATGATTATAGTGTTAGTGATGCTAATATTTCTTTCAATTGGTATTGGTGTAGGTTGTAATTGTATAGGTGAATAACTCTCTCTAAATCATTATCAAAATGACTAATGACTAATAGGTTACCATTTTTTTGTTATTTATAATCTGAGAGAACTATGAATATTGAAACGTGAAAATGGAGACTCTCTTATTATCCCAAGATATCTAGGAGTTAGTAGAAGTAGGATACATTTAGCTTACATATCAAAATGCTTTAAATGTGTTGACAAAAAATCAACAAACTTAGTTGAGAGATGACAAAAAAAAGGAAGGTTGAGATCTATTCATTATTTAATTTGCATGGGGCATTATCTATATGTATTTTTGTTCTATTTTTTGTTGTTATGAATTTTATAAAAATCTTTGTTGTTGTATTAGAATAATTCAATTCAAAATTAATAAATTATATAAATATATATAGTAGTATATGAAGGATTTACAAAATGATGCATATTTCAAATTTGTATTTTTTCTAATTGATATGAATATAGTGTTTGGGGATGTCAGTATTTCTTTCAATTGGTATTGGAGTAGGTTGCAAATGTATAGGTTAATAGTTCTCTCTAAATCATTATCAAAATTACTAATGGCCCAATAGGTTACCACTATATCTTTTGTTATTTAGAAGAGAGAACTATGAATATTGAAGCATGAAAATGAAGACCCTCTTATTATCCCAAGATCTCTAGGAATTTGTGGAGGTAGGATACATTGAGCCTACATATCAAAATACTTTAACGCTTTGATAACAAATCAACAAACTTAGTTGAAAGATCAAAAGAAAGGAGGAAAAGATTGAGCTCTATTCATTATTCAATTTGGATTGGGAATTTCTATTTATCCCTATATTGTTGACATTTTAAAATCAAAGGATGCATGGGAGGCTTTGGAAATTTCCTACTAAAGATTTGGCTAAGTTAGATTGGTAAGACTTAAAACCTTTAAAAGTGGTTTTGAGAATTTGGAATAAAAAAATTAATTTCATTCAAGATTTCATCATAATAGGTCAAGGTAGTATGAACCAATTTAGGATTAATGTACAATTGCAACAAAACATAAAATTATATAAAAAAAAGTTCATGCAATTTTATGCATTCATCATAGATTAATCACATGTATGAAATCTCCTTGGATGATCAATGGGTGTGAGTCCTAATAGGTGTCTCAAAGCTATAAAACTATCTTTCAAAAGAGCTTTGGTGAAAATATCAACCATTTTCTCAAATATACAACAAAATTGTGATTCCATTTGCTCATCTTGGACCAAATCTTGAATAAAATGATGTTGAAGAGCTTTGTGTTTTGACATAGCATGAAACACAAGATTCTTTCTCATTTCAATAGTGTTATTAATATTTCTTTTAGTGCAATTGTATCTTGTGAAAATTGTCATCTTTCATAAGGTCCGACCTTTGATTAAACATATTGTTGATAACATCTACACATTGGATTAGAATGAGAGAGTTGACTTGTGATCATTTTATACAAAGGAATAATAATTTGGAGGAAGAGAATTTTTATTGAAGATGAAAGAGTTGGAACATTAGGAAATTGTGTTTTCAACATTAGGAGAGAGGGTCCCATATTGGAGTGGGCTACGTTTGGAGGTCCACGTGGACCAAAAATAAATAAATAAATACATGGCCACATCGTATTTTGGATGGTGGACCCAAATATTTCATTTTTATCCTATGTAAATTAAATTTTCCATATGTACAACTCCAATTGGTCCAACATATTTAATAGTTCCCCATTTCGATGGTTGATAGATCTTAGGTCAAGTCCACCCCTAGAAGCTACATGGCACACAAATAGTACTAGATCCTAGTGTTGCATGGTGAAAAAATAGTTCGCCACCCATAATATCTATTTCCTCATATTTATCACGTGTCACTTTTTCTTTCCCTTGCATCCAACCACACTAAGTATGTGTTCCTTCCCATTTACTAGGCTTTCTTGCTACACAATTCTAATGCATTTGTTCATTCAATACTCCTATTGTTTTATTTTGAAATAAAAACTACATGAAGAATAAATGATATATTTGATTATACTAATAAATTGGGGTATAAGTGTCAAAATAAAAATATGTACATATTAAAGTATTATGGTGCAAAAATAAAATTAAAAATATTAGGTAGTAAACACTTGGTTAATAATTTTGAAATTCTCTTTATGGACGTGCTCTCAAAAAATAAGAGGGGAATGGTGAATAATAATATTATAAGTAAAATAATATTAGTAATTATGTAATCATCATCCTTAAAAGATGTTTAAATTTATCATTCTCTCTCAACTTCTCTGTCTCGTCCAAGTAAGAAAGGATCAAATTTTGCATTTTGGGTAGGGATTTCAATGCTATCCCAAGATCATCATATAAGAAGGGTGGTATAGGGAGAAAACAATAGTCTCAGATTGATTTAGAAAGATTTGTGGAAAGAAACATGTTATTGTATTTTCCCATGGGGAATGGTCAGTACGCTTGGACTAATAGGAGGATCGGTTTTTGCAACATAGCTAAGAAACTTGATAGATTTCTATTCAAGGGTGAGCTTTACCTACTTCGACACACACCCTGAATTGTCACATTCTATCAGGCACCAATATTAATTAAATGTTGGTTCGCATCAACATTAATTGATGTATGCTTTGCGTGTATTGGGGATCGTTGTAATAAGAACTATCCTTTAATGCCTTGGGGAACAAAATGAATGTTGGTAAATTTTCAATGATGCATTGTTTGGTGTCGTTCTGTTGCTATACCTGTTATGAGAGCCAAGAGCAAGGAGGGTTAGCTTCTATGAGGGTGCAAACTGGATTAAGTTTTGTGCAGCTTCTATGAAGGTGGACAGATGCAATTTTATATTTTTTACAAGGGAGGGTGGTTGGAAATGCAAACTAAATGTGTCGACCGTGATAGTATTTTTCCTATTTTTGTTCAAGTAAGTTGGTGAGAAGATGTTTTCTTCAAGCGAGTGGGAAGAGGTGCATGTGGAATAACCCCTCGGCGATATTGTTTGATTTGTGTTTGGCAGTTATATTGCTTTATTTGCGATAAGGTATTGTTGATTGTTACAAATACCTTGCGTGATTTATGGTTTGTGTTTCCTGTGAGTGATTTTGCATGGACTTGATACTGTGATTTTTTGTTGGCTTGTGTTTATGGGTTCCGTTATCTATTTATGTTTGGAGGCTTCAAGAAACAAGGTAGCGTGGAGAAAGTTGGGGGAAAGGGGTTTGTTTGAAATGACTGGCAAGAGGTGCATATGCAGAAAAAAAACATTTCCCATATTGTTTCATTGGATTTACCATAAGGTGTTGTTGATTATAAATTTGTTGCTTAAGCTATATTATTCCATTTTGGAGAAGGTGTTGTTGGAAATTCTGTATTTTTCAATTTTGGAAGATATTGTGTTGAGAAAGGACTATTTTTTGTATGGCTTTGTTACTATCAACTTTCATAGGGTTTTTGTTTAATGTTTGTGTTTGGTGGCTATGTTTGTAAGGGAATTAAATTGTAGAGGATATGGAGTTTTTGATGATTGTTATTGTATACCTCGGCTTATATTGCTGCTTTCTGCATGTGGGTGGTTGTAGAAAGTGATGTTCTTTGATTTATGGCTTTCATTTTTTGTTTTGGTTGGAACAAATAAAAAAATAATTAATGTTGTTGATTCTATGTTCAAAAGTCTATATTTTTTCAATTTGCGGGGAGATTGTCTTGAGAAAGGAACACTTGTTGTATGGGTTTGTTAGTGTGAAGCTTCTTAGGGTTTGTGTTTAATGCTTGCGTTTTGTGGCTATGTATCCAACATAATTAAATTGTAGAGGATATGGAGTCGTTGTGGATTGTTATTGTATACCTCGGCCTGTATTGCGGCTTCCTGCATGCGAGTGGTTGTAGAAAGTAATCTTGTTTGATTTATGGCTATCATTTTTTGCTTATGGTTGGGACAAAATCAAATAATTAATGCTATTGATTCTATGTTTGATTACATTAGTATTATTGAATTTTTTTTCCGCCTTAGGCTATATTGGGTATATTTTAGAATCAATATATATATGCAACATTAAAATTGTTAAGGTTATGGAGTTTTGGTGGATTCTTATTGTATACGTTGTTCTATATTATGGCTTTGCATCTATGTGAGTGGTTGTTGAAAGTAATGTTGTTTGATTTATGCCTTTAGTATTTTGGTTATGGTTGGAAAAAAATAAAAATAATTAATAGTGTTAGATTGTATGTTTGGTTGCATTCAGTATTATTGATTATTGTTGTCTACCTTTGGATACATTGCATATATTTTAATATCAATATATATATAGGTATGATTAAGATTGATAAGGTTATGGAGTTTTGGTTGATTCTTATTGTATAGCTTGGGCTATATTGTTTCTTTCTAGATCTTGATGGATGTTGAGACCAATGGTGTTTGGTGTATGGCTTTCATTTTCTGGTTATGGTTGGAAGAGAATAAAATAATTAATGTTGTTGATTCTATGTTTGGTTACATTAGGTTGGTTGGTTTATTGCTTGTGGTGTGTGCTTATGGTTGCAATGGAATAAAATAGTCAATCCATTGGGCATTGTCAATTATAGTTGTGTTGCATAAGCTATATTGTTTGATTTTGGAGAAGGTGCTATTGAAATGGCTATATTTTTTCCAATTTGCGAGGAGATTGTATTGAGAAATGAGTGTTTTTTGTATTGTTTTATGGGGTTTGTATACGAGGCACTGATGGAAGCGGTGTACAGGTATATTGTGGCTTTATGCATGTGGGTGGCTATAAAGAGTAATGTTTGATTTATGGGTTTGGTCTTTTGGTTATTCTTGGAAAAGAATAAAATAATTAATGTTGTTGATTCTATCTTTGGTTACATTAGGTATTATTGATTATTGTTTTTTGTTTTAGGCTATATCGGGTATATTTTAATATCAATATATATATGTAACATTAAAAATGTTAAGGGTATGGAGTTTGGGTTGATATTTATAAAATAATTAATGGTGTTGATTCTATGTTTGGTTGCATTAGGCATTGTTAATTATTGTTCTATTCCTTAAGATACGTTGGGTATATTTTAATATGTATATATTTGTGTACATATATAGATATATATGTGTATGTATGTACATGTATTTATATATATATTAATGTTTGGTAGGTCTCCCTTTATGACTTGCAATGGCAAAAAATGCT
This sequence comes from Sequoia sempervirens, assembly GCA_007258455.2. NCBI lineage: Eukaryota > Viridiplantae > Streptophyta > Pinopsida > Cupressales > Cupressaceae > Sequoia > Sequoia sempervirens. The sequence goes on along the minus strand of VDFB02172769.1, from coordinate 49,739 downwards.
CGACCTTATTTAGTTATCGTTGATTGCAACTGTGGTGATTTTCCATAAGGTACTATTGATTGTGTCAAATATGTTGTCTAATTTTTGTTATCTAGCGAATAGTATTAATTATTTCATTATTTTATTTTGTTCCAACAATAACCAAAACATGAAAACTGTTGTGTTTTTTGTTGAATTTCCCCATCTAGGGTACCATTCAAACCAATATTGATTGATTTAGGGTTCGCATTCTCATAGTGTTGTTTTGCATAAGGGGTTGTTCATTATTGTTGGTTGTGTTAGGTTAAGGGTATGTGCAGGATCATCATGGAAAAAACAGGCCCTTAAGTGGCAATGAAAATTCAAAAAAATCAGAGTTAGGCAACTTGACATAAAAATTTGAATAAGTTATCTATATTATTTCAAAAATATGTAAGAATAGAATCTGTGGAAAATTGAATGTAGTTTCTAAACTACGAGGTTTTTTTTTTAAAGTCTATTTGGTGAAAATTTGAAATTTCAATGCAGTAGTACTTAAATTTTAGGGAAAAAATAAGTAGGTATCTATCTGACCACCCTAACCACAATAAAATGATAATATTTTTTTATGAAATTTTAGATATAAGTAGAGGACTCGTGTCTGGATGTGACGCTTATTTTTTTGTAATTTTTTTTCAAGTAAATAATTAATTATGAATTTTTTATTACAACTTTTAAAAAATATAAAAAATTGTATGTCTGACCACCTTAACTTGGTCAAAAATTCATGAAATTCAATTTTTTTTTAATCCTATAGTATGTGAAGCGTAGAATGTGATGCATGTTTTGTATTCAAAAAATATGATACTGTTTGAAAGTTATAGACATTTTTCAATCAGCCTATCAATTAGGACTTTAGTCGTAATTCTAATAGAAAATGAATAATAATTATTTATTAAATTCAAACTAAAGAATAATTTATATTGCTGGAAAGATGAGAGTCTCCTCTACAAACCCTTTTCATTTCATTAATTTTGGCTAAAAAAAATTCGTCAACCACATGAGCGAAGTCTAGAAAAACAAGGTAAGTTGTTAAACATGTTTTTTGCATTGACTTCTTAGGATTGGCATATCCTAGCCAAATTCCAAAGCAAGCCCAAGGCTAATCCCTAGGCAATAAATTTTGTGTTAGAAATATCAGATATATGTTTCAAATCAGATATCCATTTTGAATCAAATATCTGTTTCAAATTGGATATCCGTTTTGAATCGGATATCCATTTCAAATCGGATATCAGTTTCAAATCGGATATCTGATTTTGTTTATATATGATTTTTAAAAATGCTATACACTTTATAATATATGATTTAGAAAATGCAATAAATATTTTATAGTTTATTTAAATAATATATCTAGTTTAGAATATACAATATAGTTTATAATTTAATATATAATATATTATATTATTATGTATAATATTTAAATATTATTTCTATATTTTAGTTAATGTATATATATATATATATATATTACTAATATATAATATTATATAACTAATTAATATTACTAACATATAGAATATTTAAATAGTATCTCTTTCCCTCTCTCTCTATCTCCCATTATTCCCCTCCTACTTCTCTCTCCCTCTCTCTACCCTTCCCCTCTTCCCCTCTCCCTTCCCCCTCCTAACTCTCTCTCTCTCTCTCTCTCTCTCT
>VDFB02172769.1:21030-42550 GCA_007258455.2 Sequoia sempervirens | reverse complement strand
TGTGTGTGTGTGTATATGTATATATACATGTCTATATATATACATATGTATATGTATATATCTCGGCATGGACATGTGTATATATATGTATTTATATATATATGTATATATAGCAACCAAAACATTGATTATTTTGTTTTGTTGAAACTATAGAAGCTAAATGGAAGCCATAAATGGAAAAATATATCCTAAGGTGGACATCAACAGAACAAATTCCATAACATTAACTTGTTTATCCCATTGTCACCATTGCCATACAATGCCGAAATTCATAGTTAGCCCTATACAAAGGTTTTAGTGTGAAAGGTTGGTCTATATACAACTTATGTGTACACATATATATGGATATACATATATGTATATATATGTATATTTATATGTATATTTATGTATATCTATATGTATATATATGTACATGTATAGTATGCATAGTATGTACATACACATGTAAATATATGTGTATGTAGATATATGTATATGTATATATATATATACACATGTATAGTATGTATGCTATGTACATACACATATGTAGATATATGTATATGTGCATATATGTATATGTATATGTATATGTATATGTATATATATATATATGTATGTATGCATATATGTATATGTATGTATGTATATATATGTATACAACACGAACACTTTGGAACCATCGACACATGCAAAAAAACACTAGATAGCTTTCAACCACTTTCACAAAAATTGTACATCCTATGTATATCTAAATGTATATCTATGTATATGTGTAGTATGTATAGTATGTACATACACATATGCAGATATATGTATATGTATATGTATATGTATATGTATATGCATGTGTATATATATATATATTGTGTGCAGTATGCATGTTCACATATGTAGATATATGTATATATATATATATATATGTATGTATGTGTATGTATATGTATATGTATACGTGTATATATGTATAGGGTATGTGTAGTATCATGATGGGCCAAAAGTGGCAATATGATGGGTATGTGGCTGATGACTTTTTTAACCTAAAATTGATGAAACAAAAGGGTTTTAAAGGAGATTCCTCAACTTCCACCAATATAAATTATGCTTTACTTTGAATTTAATAAGCAATTATTATTCATTTTCTATTAAAATTACAACTAAAGTCTTGATTCATAGACTAATTGAAAATATCTATAGCTTTCAAAAAATATCACATTTTTGAATCCAAAACAAACATTCTATGCTTCTCGTGATATTATAGGATTAAAAGAAAAATTCGAATTTCATGAAGTTTTGACCAAGTTATGTCGACATACAAGTTTTAATAATATTTTTGAAAGTTGCAATGTATTCCCAATTAATTGCTTACTTGGAAAAAAATTACAAAAATATGCATCACATCGGTGACATGAGTCCTCTAATTTATATCTAAAAATCTTATAAAAATATTTTAATATTTTATTGTGGGTAGGGTGGTCGATAGATTCCACTTATATTTTCCCCAAATGTAAGTAATTAATGCATTGAAATTTCAAATTTTCATGAAATAGTTTTTTTTTATAACAAACCTAGTATTTTAGATACTACTACATTCAATTTCTATAGATTCTATTCTTACATATTTTGAAATAATATAGATAACTTATTCAAATTTTTAAAATGAAGTTACCTAACTCTAATTTTTCTAATTTTTTGTCACTTAAGGGCCTATTTTTCCATGATGATCCTTCACATACCCTATATGTATGTATGTATGTATATGTATATGTATACATGTATATATATATTTAGCCGATAGGCTATTTGTGTTAACTTTACCCAGAATTTTCAACGGCCTCACCAATTTTTTGGTTTCTGGTGACTGGGGACAAGGTGGTGGGTGGGTTATAAGCTTGGCCAGAATTTTTGTCGACCTCCCATATTTTTTGGCTTTTGGTAACCACAAAAAGGTGGTGGAGGCGGTTGTTGGCTACTTTGTGAATTGGGTGGCGTTTGTCGGTCCACATGGATAGAGAAGGCTACATAAATTAAACGCTAGTTCATGTCAACATTGATTGTTGTATGCTTTGTGTGTATTGGGGATCATTGTAATAGCATCTTCCTTTTAATTCCTCGAGGAACAAAATGAATGTTGGTAAATTTTCAATGAGGCATTTTTTGGTGTCATTCTATTACTATACTTGCTATGAGAACTGAGAACGAGGAGGGTTAGCCTCTATGAGGGTACAAGTTGGATTAAGTTTTGTGCAACTTCTAGGAAGGTGGGTAGAAGCTATTTTGTGTTTTTTGCAAGGGAGGGTGGTTGGAAATGCAAAAGAAATGTGTTGATTGTGATAGTGTTTTGACTATTCTTGTGCAGACAAGTCAACGAGAAGATATTTGTTTGAAGCAAGTGGGAAGAGGTGCAACAACATTTACTTTTCTGCAATGGCTTTTAAACTTTGAAACCTATTATGTTTAATTTTTCCTTTTTGTTTTCTCCTTATGGTTGCAATCTAATTAAATAGTCATTGCTATATATCTTATCTTCAATGTTGTCTTCTGTATTCTTACTCGTTGGTTTCCTTCTATATACTTTAATTGGAATCCTTGCAAGCCTTTTTCATTTTCCAACTCCTCGCATACCAAGGCTAAGATTGCAAATGGCCTTCCCTTTTAAAAAAACTAGGCCAAAATTCCCATAAGGCCACACTGTTTTAATACTTGTAGAAAGAGCACAAATATCTAGACTAAATTTTCCCTTATTTTCCTTGCCAAGAAGGCTAGGAATTCAAAGCTTCTCTTGGCTATAATATTTTGTCCATCCATAAGCAAGGAATAATCCTAGGCAACACAAGCTTTGAATTTGTAGCCTTCTCAACTGGTCAAGTGAGGGAAAATGTTGTGTGGATGTTTGGTCTCTTGAATGCAAGTTGGTTTTGAGATTGCTTGTTTTATGGTTTGCATGTGCTTGAAATACTTATAGTTGTAGCTCTTGTTTACCCAATAGTATAAGCTATGAGATGTAAGATAGGGCTTCCTTTATATTGTACTTAATGTATGGAACACATCAAATGTAGAAAAGAAACAATATTGCTTGCACCCAATGGCAGCTAGACATAACTCATAAACCAAACCATTTGCAGCAACCTACAAAGCAACAGCTAGCAATCTACTTTTGGAACTAAGATAAGTTGTTTCACAAAGACTACACAAACAGTTTTACAAATATGGACCTCTCTCGATTTCCTTCAATTGCACCTATTCCCACTTGGTTTGTCTTACCTTTGTCCGCTATTGATGGCTTCTTGCAGATGAACATAGAACTATCACAATTAACCCTAGCTATAGAAATTTTGTGAAGGTGGTTGGTTGCTATCTTTTGTTCTTTGCATGCATTGATGGTTGCAAAAGGTGTGTGTTGTGATAATTCTTACATATATATATATACATACATATATATTCTTATATATATTTATGTACATGTATGTGTAATTATATGTGCATAGGTATGTATAAACATATATAGATGCATGTATGTCTATATATATGTACATATATATATATATTTATATATATATATATATATGTATCTACCCATATGTCTCTTTTATACATATATATCGTATGTGTATATATTATATATATATATGTGTATATATATATATATATGTACATATATATATAGTATGTTGTTGAAAATTGTAGACATTTGCCTTGTTCCTTGGGGGCTTTAAATGCATATATCCTTGCACCATCATCGCTACACGGAAACCATACAATGATTAATGCTAATGTCAGTTTGCTCACCTTCTCTATCGTTGCATCAAACTCTTTTAAACTGTTTTAAAAAACAATAGAATAACACCTACTATATGATGCCAGAGGCTTGGCAACACATAGGCTGGGAATAATTCCATCCAATGTTGCCCATGGCCAAATGTTAATTCTTCTTATTAAGTTGTGTTGTGGAGAAGAACATAGGATTTAATTATATTGCAATCATTTACAAACAATAAAATCCATAAATAAGACAATATTATATTTTGTTGTGTGTAGATTTGCATGTAAACCAAAGTGGCTCTCTTTCTATGAATAAGCGTATAAACTTTATTTCTTGGATTTTATCGAATTAAACTAACTTATGCTGATTTAATGGTTTAGTCTTGAGTATTTTGGAGGTCAACTCCACTTCCAATCACTATTCCAGTTAGAAGGGAAAATGAATACAAATCTTCATACTTTTGAAAACAAGCGAATGGGTGCCAAAATTCCAAGAGCACACGTTTTGGCCGAGTCTTTATAATTCTATTATTTTTTAGTTTCAAAAACTTTATGGCTCATGTGAGCCTCTTTAATATTGTATATCATGGGCTTTAAAGTCCTTCTATTGACAATCTATTAAAAAGGACCCGATCGACTAAAAAATAGGATTTTTGTTAGTCATTTTTCATATAAATATGTAATTATTACAAATAATGAATAGAGAGAAGAAGACTATCATTATGCCGCAAATTTTTCTTTTGAGTAAAAAATACCATGTGAATATGAGCTTTCTCATCACTCTTTGAATTACTATGTAATATGGATGCATCTTCGAAATGAAGTAGCTTAGATAATTTCCAATGCATGTGATTTGAAGTAGCTATAGACACACCTGAGAGCTAGCCACTCAAGGGTTATAGATAGATAAGTATTATATTTCTTATTCTACATTTCCTTTTAGTAGATAATAGTTGAATTGCATTTCACTTTCATGAGTATATGTTATGTTGTCAGTGTCAATCCTATAGGTTGCAACTAAGTCTGTAGTTTCTCAACTTAACATTTGAATGTTCGGAGCACCTTTCTTTAGTTGATTTTGTTAAATTATTTTATGATTAGTAGTTGGCTTGTTATATTTTACATTAGATAGATGTTTCCTAATTTATTTACATGTTTTACTTCTTCAGCAATTTATGCATTATTTAGATTAATCGTTTCCATGCTTTCTAGTTTAGTGGTAATGTTTTTTAGATTCTTAGTTTTCTGTTTCTTGGTTTGAGTCATTTTCCTACTTTCTAGATAGATGATTTATTGCTTTCAATATTAGAGGCCTCTTAGTATAGAACTTTTATTCAGTAGGTTAGTATTTAGGAAACTTGAGAGAGAGAAATTAAGATGTCTCATATTGCAAATAGCCTTTGGACACTGCTCGGTCAATATAATGATGTGATTATTCATAAAGTGTTAGGACCTAACGACAACCTCTTAGTCACAACTTTGAACCCCTTGTTTGCACTCAAGGGATTGTTGTAAGGTGTGCACCCTCAGTCTCCTTGTGTTGTGCAATGCAACACTCAGGTTCGTGGCATGGCTTAACCGCCTCTCATTGATTTATTAACTTTGGCAGTTGTATCAAGCATTAACAACTCAATATTTTGGTGCAAAGACAACAGTCTTTGCAATAATATTACAAGCTTCTATCAAATGCAAATGGAAATATTTGCAATGGATAGATAAAAAAAATTGTTTACTCCTTTTTTTTAGTTGAAAGCTTTATTTTCTCTTTTATCTATATGGAAGGCTTGGCAGTGTGTATGTAAATGTTTAAATTGGAAAATTTCTTCCTTGCTACATGGCTTTAGTTTTTGTCTGTCATCTATTTTTTGGAATAGAATGGTTCGATATCAAGGACAACCTCTTACTATCACTTTTTACGACATGCTTATTACCTATTCAACAAAGAGATTTGACAGTTTGGGGATTTGTGGGATTTTAATGCTTTAGATTTGGCAACATGACAAATCATTACATATTTTTTTTGTTTAAACAATAAGTTTCAAGACTTTGTTATCCTTGTGAGATCTTCAATTCCTGTGGACCTTGTTATAAAGCTATGTACTCCCTTATAATGTAATTTCCTCAAATATTTGTGGTAGTTATCCAAATTTTAATTTGGTTGTTTTCTATTAAAAAAATTCTAAGTATTATTCCTTCTTTGTCCCTAACTCCAAGGCTAAATCAAAAATGCAAATGCAAACTCAAAGAAAAGACTTGGAGAAGATTGAGTGCTCAAATTTAGAGGTCAAAAGTATAAGCTAATGCTCAAATTTTCACTTCAAACTACTCATTAGTGATAGGTTGAGATGCATGATGGTGTAGCTAGTTAAATTCCCTTTCTATCAACATAATGAAAGTCTGAAACACATTTTTTGGGATTGTTCATGAACTAAAAGAAAATTGAATGTTATTTTTTAATTCCTTCTTGCTATTTTTGGGAATAGATTAAGATGGAAAGAAGTTATTTTGGGATTTGTACTTCAAAATAATATTGTTGCATATTTTATGAGACATGCAATTTTTCTTAATATATAAAAAAGTAGATTTTTGATAGTTTTTGCTAGACATAATACTCATCAAGAAGTGAAAATATTAAATTTTTACTCTGATGTCATTTTCCAAATTATTTTCTTGTGTTCTCAATTGTAGGGGGTTCCCAAATTAAAGTTGAATATCAACAACCACTTGGATAAGATAAAGTTTCAAAAAAAATCAGCTACAATGTGATAATGCACGTTGTGCTCTAAACAATTATAGTGAATGTTAAAAATTCAGAATTTAAGGTAGTTATTTTGTAATATTTTTTTATTTTTATGGTGGGGTTTTTCTTCTCACCTCAGACCCATTATGGGTTGTATTGTATTGTTGGGGCATTATAACTGATTTTATTTATATGGTAGCCTATTGGTTTCCCATCTATTTATATTTTTCTTGCTTTGCTTCAATATTTTAAAAAATGAATACTCATTTGAAGACCATTAGGGTCTAGGCTTCAAACTTGAGGAATCCAATAAAGTGACCACCAAAGATCGACACCCTACGATGACTTTTAAAATCTCTCCATCTATTCAAATATCTTGCCCTTACATTGCAAGGATGTAATTGGATTTCTATCCTAGAGAAACTTTCTACATAGGTTAGTATCCTTCTATACCTATTAAGTTTTACTTTACACACATTCCTTGGTGCCAATCACTATGTGATGCTTGAAACTATTGATGAATCTATTAGAGCTTTATACTTTATATGTGTTCCTTGGTGTCAAGTACTCAGTGATGGCTGAAATAAATATTGTGGTTTCATCTGTAAAAAATATGTTCCTTGTGTGGCATACTTTCTTCTAGAATAATGTACACTTAAATAATTACTTAGACATATAATTTATGTTCTCTTATCTTTTGTACTTCTAGTTGAAGATAGATTTTATATTCCTATTTATTATTAGAGTGGATGAGGATCTCATCCAAGAACATGAATACAAACCTAAGTCCAAGTACATGTGGAATACATTGTTCATGGGATTCATGAATGTAAGAGTTATATTAGTGAATCTCATCAATACCATAGTGAATTCATAACGATCATAACAACTCTTGATGGTTGTCTTATGGATGCCCTCCTCTATATGGAGTTGATGATATTTGGACTTGAAATCAATATTTGAGAACATAATTTTCCCTTTTATTTGGTTGATGAGGTTATCTATCCTTAGTAAAGGATTGTTCCACCATTCTTAACTAGGATAACAACTATGCCCCAAGGTGAAATAATAGGCATAATAAGAAATCCACCTATCTATCTCCTCTAGTTATGTTTTTTGTTCAAACAACTCAATTGTGTTCATTTGATATTATAAGGAACCGTAGAGATAGGCTCAATTTTAAGAAGCACCTCTATGGAGATGTCAAATTTCATTTGGTAATATTCCATGCAAATCCTTAGGGAACACATCACAAAGAGATTGCAAGATTTGAAATTCTTCAAATTTTGTTGTTTTGTTATATTCTAGAACCTCTTCTATTGTCACACTATAGGTTTAACACCCTTTCCTTTGTTTCATTTTCACTTACATGGCATTGATCTACCTAACATTTATATAGGCCTAAGATTACCTTGAAGTAGCACTCTATTGCCACCCCAAACACACTATTATATTATAAAAAATCTAGATAACCTATGATGATACAACTAGTTAATCCCTAATATGACATTTAAAAGGTGCATAGCTTCATAAATATTCACATATGAGACAAATATGCATAGCACAAAATGTGCCTCAAAAAGATGCTCCTAGACCTAGTCTATTAGGATACATAAACTACATTGTACATGTGTGCATAAATTCATTCAATATATTTATTCTCTTTAAAGCTTGAGGGAAATGAATAAATTCAATTGAATCTATATTAATTAAAATAGTAAAGGGTTATCTAATCTATGTATCTTTTGAGTACTACCTAGCACTTAGTTTGATAGCTACGTAAAGATATATGGATTCAATGCATAGAGCATGATGTATTGGAAGAATCACCCTACCTCTAATAGTTTTTAATATAATTACCTTATATACTTATTCATTTTGATACATGAGCTACCATAGTGGCTTTATCTTTGAATGAAATAAGAGATAATTGAAGCTATCTCTCTACCTTGATTTACCAATACTTTGTTGATCAACTATGTTCTAGTTCTTTCTTGGTTTATTGTCATGACTAGCATTATAATTACCATTCTTAATGGTGTTAGGACCAACATTCCTACCATTATGATTCACCTTTATTTTCTTTAAGTTTATATTTCTATTAAATTAGCCAAACTTCTTCAATGGCAAGAGCTTGGGTATTTTGATTATAAATCCTTCCTTCTTATTCATTCACAAGTTGGAGAGACCTTGTATTTTTTCTCTAAATTTAATAAATTTTCAAAAATCTCCAAACTATTTAGATTATGTAGATGCACCTTAGCACCTATTTTTACTTTTATGCCCATGATAACTCAAAAAAAAAGAGTCTTTCTTCCTATTGATATCGTGGAGCATACTTTAGTAAACAATTAAACAATATTGAGTTATAGTCATTCCTCCCTATCTTGTATTCTATAAATATCATCTTTTAATCACATAAAAATTAATGAAACAATCATCTCTTTGAAAAATTAATGATAAATCACATGTGGTGCTCTATCACATGAGACCTTATTCACCTCATTGGTTCTTCCACAAGAAATAGCTTCACATGTGAGTTAATAAGCTCCCCACTTAGCATTTTAAGTTTCTAAAAAAAATTAAAACTTAAACTATTCTATATCTAAATCAACCATGTCTTCACACCATATCTTACATTATCCCCATTATATGTATAGTGTAGACACCTAAAAATTCCTTGACTATATCACATGTCTTGATTTTACATTACTAACATCATTTTCACTTTAATTCCTCTATTTAATTAAATAATGACCAGTTATTTAGTTAAATTCACTTGATTCTCCTATTAATTAAATAATTAAGGTTATTTAATTAATTCACTTTATCATTAATTTTCCCGATTAATTAAATAAATCATATTTATATTTAATTATGTCTAATTTTTCATTTATCCATTTAATTAAATAATATTTTGTTATTTAATTAAATGTAAGCTAATTTCCATTCTTACTCATCAATTAACTCATTCTTCATTTTAGAAGCTCAATCTTCACTCATCAATTAACTCATTCTTCATTTTAGAAGCTCAATCTCCACTCATGAGTTAACTCATTCTTCATTTTAGATGCTCAATCTTCTCTTATTAGTTAACTTCATTTCATTTTAGAATCTTCTTCTTCATCCACCAGTCAACTAAGTCTTCAAATGGAAACTTATTCCTCACAATTATCTATTAATCAAATTAAATAATTCATTATTATCTCTTTATGCTTCAAAATGGAAAATTTCCATTTTAGTTATCAAATCTTCTCAATAATATTCACCATTGATCATAATTCCAAAAATCTATAAATACCAAGACTTTTTCATATAACTTTCATCCATAATAAATTGATCGTCACCCTCACCCTTTGGAAAAACAAACAAAAACAAGTGCAACACTTATGAAAGCATAAATTTTCACTCCAAAAAAAAAAATTGTAAGTTAGGATCATTGTTCAAGCATGTCAATAAACCATCATATCAATAACCTATCAAACAAGTTAAAGCATATCATCATCCAATGCATGTCTTACAAATAGATCTTTCCTACAATAGACATCATTTCAGATATCAACCATAAACGACTATCTTTGGAAAGACATATGATAACATTAGCAGTTTGTTCAAATTGATCTTTTCTTGGATTTATCTTATTGTTCTATTTTGATGATCTCTTGAGTATGTCTAAATAATTTAGAGAAAAAGAAATGGGGCATTGATCATTGCTTTCATTTGTTGTGCTTGTTGGATGTTAGTGTAATACGACCTTAGCGAATACTTGCCTTATGTGTGTATGAATGGTCTCAAGTGAAATAATATCTAGCGTATATCAGGTTATTCATAACTTTTGTGTATTAGTCTTCTTACTTTGATCGCTTCATTTTCTCACATGGTCGAACAAGGTTTTTGTATGTCAAGTATGAACAAGGATACACATGTTTGTTTGTAGAGTCAAAGACCATGCATTAGATACAAAGCCACCTTGTTTCTTCATACCTTGGTGCATCATGTCTATTTTCTATATAAAAATTGAGGATTGCTATGATGAAATTAAGCCTAATCTAAAAGAAAAATTAAGTTCATCTATCCCATCTCATCACATCTCCAATAAAATCTTGGAATAATCATAGGTTTATTGGTATCCTGATCAACATCATCATTTTTTCCTATTCTAATCATTCATTCTATTGCATTATATTCTCATCTCATTCTATAGTATTCTTCTAGATCTATCATACTAACATTTCTATCCAAGTATCCAATGTGCACGTACATCATAAAATCTAGATCTACATCAAATATATGAGCTTCTTAGTACTTATTTATCATCCTCTTCTCAACAAAACTAATCTAGTCACCATGTTGAGATCTCAACCCAAAATTCATTTTTTCCACTCAATCTCTCGAGGGGGAAGCACACCAACATTCCTTCGTCTGTAGACACCTAAAAATGTCTTGACTATATCTCTCGAGGTGTCTAAATTTTCATCTAAGCAGCATTAGTTCTTTGAAACAATGCAACAAGTACATTGTATCAAGGAGGGGCAAAATGTAGACACCTAAAAATGTCTTGACTATATCACGTGTCTTGATTTCACATTACTAACATCATTTTCACTTTAATTCCTCTATTTAATTAAATAATGACCATTTATTTAGTTAAATTCACTTAATTCCCTTATTAATTAAATAATTAAGGTTATTTAATTAATTCACTTTATCATTAATTTTCTTGATTAATTAAATAAATCATATTATAATCTATGAATTCTCATTTATCCATTTAATTAAATAATATTTTTCTATTTAAATAAATGTGAGCTAATTTCTATTTTCAAATAATTTCCAGTTTTACTCATCAATTAACTCATTCTTCATTTTAGAAGCTCAATCTTCACTCATCAATTAACTCATTCTTCATTTTAGAAGCTCAATATTCACTTATTAGTTAACTCATTCTTCATTTTAGAAGCTCAATCTTCTCTCACCAATTTACTCCACTTCATTTTGGAATCTTCTTCTTCATCCACCAGTCAACTAAGTCTTCAAATGGAAACTTATTCATCACATTTACCTATTTACCTATTAATCTGAATATTTTGAGAGCGTCTTGTGAATCATCCACCATTATCAATCTTCATCAAGATTTTGCAACAATAGATAATGCATAAAACTGAGCAATCCACATTCATCTCATAGTTATGCATCAATCCACAATGGGATTGAGAGGTTTGCACATTAATTTAGGTTCATTTACTTTAAATTATGTTTAATTCTTTTGAATTGAACATTCTTAGTGTTGTTCAAATTGAATTTCATTGGAGTATTTTCTTTTATTGATCAATTTCTTGTTTGATTGCTTCATTTCAATGGTATTTGATCAATTGATTTCATACCTTCTTAAGCTCTTAAAATATTTTTTTCCGAATTATTAAACTTCCCTCAAAATTTATCGTCATGACCATATTCCACATATTTTTCCTTTATTTTTCATGGATATCCTTACCCTATTCCTCAACTCATACATATTTTTGTAAATGGTAGCCATTTGATCGCATTTCTTTTACAAAATATAAAATCTCATCTAGGACCCTTTGTGGGTTACCATTATTAGTATATATGTCCTCATCATGTTTGGGCCCCACATCAAGAGAAATCTAAGGATATATCTAGAGCAAGGTGAAATTTGAAACTATTGGAAGTGAGGCCACATGAATAATGAACACAAAAATAGGAAGAAGAATTCTAAATATTCCTCTATTAAAAACTCATATAATGAAATGAATATACTGTTTATTTTTCCTAGCATTAGTTGACTTATTCAAGTGCCTCTTACAATATGAATCCTCAAAAATATTAATTTTATTATTTTAAAGAATGCAATGGTGGTGAGATATTTCTTGTGAGCACACCCTCACTAGTGTAGAGGCCTACTAATATTTAGGAAACTTGGTGCCAAACACACAATTCAAAGGGGGTCCTACGAAATAGTTCACTAAACCCTTGAAACAAGTTCAATTAATTTATCAACCAAGGCTAATGTAAGCTTTTGATGATGTTGGCATTGTATTTTCTTTCAGAGACTCTTCACTACCTATATCATCCTAGCATAGGTGTTTACACATACTGAAAATCCTAAATTGCATAACAGTGAAAAGAGGTAATGTTGAAGCTATTGCTACAAGTACTTACAGCTAAATACTATGACTAGTTCACTATCAAGAAATGAATTATGCATTTAACTAACACTTGCTAACTCAACTAAATTGACTAACTCCAGAGAACAATGCATGGAACAATTAAAGCATGAATACAGGACAAGATCTTATCCACATTCATCACATGAAGAATGTAATTAAGATAAACATAATTATGAAACTAACTACTGCAACATAAATAAATGTACAAGAAATAAAGTAGGGAACAATTACCTTGATTGGCCCTTGCTCAAACTTAAATCTAGATCCTCAAACTAAATTAACATAACAGTAACTGAAAATATCTCGTTGCATAATTCAAGATATCACAATCTAAAGAGATTCTTTTGGAATATCTTATTCATAAGATCATGTTTGAAAAACAAAACATTATCTGTGTAAAAATAGAAACTAACTGAACAAATCTATCTGTTATATTCTCTATTCCAACTAACTAACTAACTCAACAATTGAACCATTCATATAGGTGTGAGGGAGTCTTATTTGAACAAGGACTCAAAATAGAATTTTAATAATAAATCAAAACTCCCTGCAAAATAGAGTGTGATAAAATATGAGTAATCAAAGAATAACTAAAATGGAAGAAGAATTGAAATAGGATTGTAACTCTTGCTATAATGGTTTTAAACTAAAATGTGGACTATAGAAATAGTCATGCTAGTTTCTTAAATATAGTATAATTCTTCTCCTTGAGTGGTTTTATTAAATGATACATGATGATTCACAACAATCCTGACAAGTAGATGCCTCCATTTATGAAACACTTGCATTCTTTTAACTTCCCTTGCATTGATGTTGAAACTCCCTTAGGTTGTGGGTTGTGCCTTCTAGTTGTTGCGAGCTATTGTCTACTAGCTCCAGCTCCTTAGTTGCAAAGAGTTAGTTCACACAACATCTACACAATACTATTAACAATAATTTAAATATAGATATTCATTTCATTTCACACATATCCACATATTAACCATACAACAACTATCATATCATAATCATATTTCCATAGACTTTAAACCAAGTCAAATTTTGCATAATGATCATAAAAGATAGTGAAGTTTCAGGAATATATAGGAAATAAATGGATCTGGAGATTTCTAAAAGCATGTATTAAAATAATAGAAAACTAACTAATAGTAGGACTCATCATTCCCACCAACTGATCATTTTATTTTCCTCAAGCAAAGTGATTTGAAGACTAGAGGTTGTAGTATAAGGTCATCTCCTTGAGGTCAATGATGACATCTACTCCCTTTTTTGTCTTAAATAAAAAACTCTATAGCATGAAATTCTTTCTCACCTGACACCCTCAACTTTTTTCCATTCTTCATTCCTTTCCCCTATCTAATGTGGTACTGGGGAGAGAAGCATTGGTGGATAAAAATTTAGAGGCATCCATTAAAGTTCTCTGTCTTTTGCAATGTCCATATATCTTCAATTTCTTTCAATCATATCCATAAAGTTATATATAGAGTGGGGCTCTTTCTTTTGCAACCCAGGGGTTAAACTATCCCATCTTTCTTGTATAGGCCAATAACAATGATGAAGAAGTCCTATTGTTATCCTTTACATTCTTTCATAATCATTTAGTCTCAAATTCATAATCATTATACTTCAAAAGCTCTGTCCATTCATCTATTATCTTATGGGGGTTCTTGGATTCATTTTGATTTGAAGAGAAATTTACTTCTCCCTCTACACATAGTCCTACATAATCTCACCCCTCTACATTTCATTTCTAAAGTATGAATCTAGTGCCCTAATTTGTAAATCACCCGCAAATAGTAATGGGTTCCACTTTGTATCATCTTGCACAACATAATTATGTAAATAGAATTCACATAATTGATCTTGTACTTCAAGTGTGGCATCAACATAAATATTTAGAAAGTAAAACTTTCTACTTATTGCAACTAGCAAGTTACTAATCAAGTGACTAAATTGAAATCTTAAAAAAAATTCCTACAAAAACAAAGTTTATACTCTAGAATTTTTCTTTTTTTTGGGAGAATTCTTGAGATACCTTCTACAATTGGTAGCCTAGGGACATGGTGGTATAATAAGTTGGAGCCTTTGTAATAGGGGGTCCTTGGGTTGTAGCTGTTATTTATGTGTTCCCTACTTTTACTATGGAAAGTTGTGCAAGCAAGTCCAATTTAAACCCATTCCCATAGCTATGAAATTTCTCCTCCAATTCTTTAATCTTCAAATCCCTTTCCTTGTCTCTTTGTTCATACATTTTCACCAATTCCCCTAACTATTTAATTCTCTCTAATTCTCCTTGTAATTCCTTCTTTACATTTCTTTCTTTTATGAAAAAATTATCATCTTCTTCAAAAGTATGGTCATCACCAACCCCAGTATATGCACAACCCTCCCTATTAGGGCTTTGTGGGATTCTTCTTCTAGTTTTATTAGCAACAAAAATGTCTTGTAATTCAGATTCATAGGTGGTTGAAAGATACCATTTTCTCTTTAAAGGTGTATGTACATCCTTAGAAACATTGTCTTGCAAGTCTGAATCTTCCACTATCACAGTAATATTTTCCTTTGGTTTCTTGACACTACCCCTCATGAAACCCTTCCTTTTTATGCAGTGTGAATGTCTTGGCTGAGTGGTATTCTTTTGCACTTTCTTGGGAGTAGGGGAAGGTCCACATTTCATTTTTCTTATTTTTGGTGTCTTAGAAGAAGTTGGGGTCTCTTGGACATTCCCTAGTGCAGGCTACTCAAAGGCTGTGATTGGTGACCTTTGCAAACTCTTCTCCTCTGGTTCTCCCCTAATACAAGAAGGTGAAGCAACATGTGAACCAGAGGTCATTTCCCTCAATGATGCAATAGGTGACTCCAAATTCTCTAGAACAACTAGTTCTTCAAGTATTTTGTTAATATGATTACAAATCAAAAAGCTTACCCAAGAGACATGCAGGTATTGAACCCCTTAGACTTTTTTTGACAAGTAGGGTAACTAAAGAATAGTGTGATAAGGTTGTAATGTTTCTTTTCCTTTTGTATTCAGACCCCATTCTCTTCAACAAGTTATAAAGAAAATTTGGCACATTAACCCTTACATCATGATGGAGGTGATTCAAAAGTTTGAAATGCATAGTATAAAGAAGAGATTTTCTACCTTCACATGTAATATATTTGACAATATAAGAGGCACAAGAATCCCATACCCATGGTAGTGATAATCTTCTGGTACCTTGGGATGATGACTCAAAATTCTCTCCAGGCTCTTTGAATTCTTCCCTAGCAGCTATTTCATTTTACCTAACAAGAAATTCATCTCCCTCCCTTGGAAAATTAGATACCTCTACAATTATAGCCTCAGAAGCATCTAATTTTAGCCATCAAATAGTGGCTTCATCATTCTCTAGTGTCTCTACAAATTGTTTTGTCATTGCTTCATTGTACGTTGTCAACCTTAGAAAATAGTCCAACCATCCTACATTTGTGAAAATAGGAAAGAATAACCTATCTTCTAGTATTTTCTAGTGTGCGGAAGGATCTCTATGAATAATATCTCCTCCCATGATGGGAAATTACTCTTTTTTGTTCAAATTCTGCAAATTTAGCTCACAATTTTAACCTCACCAATCTTTCTTGGACCTTACCGATTCTTCCTATTTTTTATACTTGAATTCTTGAAATTCAACTACCAACTACCAACCACTTATATTCTGTTTGTTATAACTTAAATTAGGCTTAGGTTATGGCTCAGAATTGGGATGATGAATTTTTTTTGTAGAAAATAGGTAGAAAGGTATTTTGTGTTTTTTGTGGTGAAAATGAAAATGCAAACCTTGGAAAATGTAGTCTCCCCCCAACTAAAGTCACAAGTGACATCACTTAATGTTATCATACTAGGCTAAAGGTTTAATTACATAGAATGGAAATAAGATAATGAGTATGATGCATATAGAATTAAATGTGAATAAATTAAAAAATAATTGTAAGCTATATTAATTATGGTAAATTAGAATGTGTACCTATCAACATGAAGTGAACTGAACTCAGCTCGTTTGAAGCTAATTAAGAGTGTTTGTAGTGTAATTATGATTTGACATTTGTTTAATTGTAACAAGTAATGGATGAAATGATAGGGTGGCATGTGGTAATGAAGGCTATGAAATGTATGATATATGGATATGAAACAATTTCCTGAATGCATGGAAATCGAGGAATTTTTCATGGGATAGGATGAATGGAATGATATGACAAACATTTCCCTTGCATGTACTAAAAAATTTGGATGGCATACAATTAAGTTGGCTATAAATTTTGAATTTATTGGCTGGCATGTACTTTGGGTACCTTCTACAACAAGTCCATTTTTGAATTGTGTCGACTTTTATTCATAAAGTTGTAGGTCCTTCTGCATCATGGAGTGTAATTGAAAAGAGTTGTTGATTGAATCACCTATGCAATGTGCATATGTGGGTGTTAGAAAGTTATACCTAGTTGACCCTAGTAGATGAGTTGTATAGCTCATCTAATGAAGGATGTGTAGAATCGGTATCATGTACTTATGTATCTTTGTTATCTTTTAGGATCTGTCTTCATCAGTATTACTATCATTTTCATGATCACTGGCCTATTCAATGTCTTTATCTAAAGCATTGTGTTGGCCATATTATTGCATTAGAGCAATGATAAAATCATCTTTCTATGCTGGTTTCTTGTAAATTTTCAATCTATGACCATTGACCAATAGTGAAAACCTAACAACATCTATGGTTTGCAACTTGATTGCTCCATTTGGAAAAAAAAATCCTATTTCATATGGTCTTAACCACCTTGTTTGTAGCTTCCCCTTATAGTATTTATACCTTGAGTCATATAATAAATCCCAGTCACCTATAGTAAACTCTTTTGTATTTGTATACTAATCATGCCATTTTACTCTCTATTTATGAATAATCTCTATGTGATGCATGACCTCCATCTATTCTCATCCAGTCCATTCAGGTTGTGTAGTCCTTTTGTGTCATTGTCAAATAAATATCTAGTTCAATTATTTTCTTGAGCACATCTTATATTCAAATTCAATGGGCAGAAATCTTGTTTTACCATACACTAACTCATAGGGTGTAAAGCTTGTTGTTGTCTTCCATGTTGTCCTATAGGCCCATACTGCCTCAAATAACCCAACTATCAAATCTTTTATGTGAATCTACATTGTTTTGGTCAAGATGTTTTCAATCTACCTTTTTTTTACTTCCACCTACCCATTTGTTTGGGGGTGATAGGGTGTTGACTTCTTATGCATTATTTCATACTCCTGAACCAATTTTGTAATCAACTCTTATGTGAATTGTGGACCTTGATCTATCACAATGTCTCTTGGCACTCCATACCTTGTGAATATGTCTTCATATAGTAATTTGGCTACATTACCATCTCTAGAAAATTTTAATGCTTTGATTTCAACCCATTTGGTTAGATAATCTATGCAAACTAGGATATCCTCCTTGTTATTGGATGTTGGTGAGATTGGACCAATGAAATCTAGCCCCCATTTATCAAATGGTGCTAGTGCCAACTATGGTTGCAATGGAATCTCATCTATCTTAGTTGGCATTCCCATCCTCTGGTATCTGTCATAGCTCCCTATATCTTTCATTGGATCCTTATGAAGAGTTAGCCAATAATAGCCAGTGGTGAGAATCTTAAGTGCAGTCCTCTTTGCTACAAAATGTCTCCAACAGGGTTCATCATGGCAGGATTTGAGTATTTCATAGATCTCATCCTCACCTATGTATCTCCTCATAATATTGTTTGTACTTGTAAAGAACAAATAACCAGCTACCCAAGAGTATTGGAAACTTTTATGCACCAATTTCCTCTTTTCTCTAAGGGAGAAATGAGGTGGTATCTACCTCACTAATAGGTAATTTGCAATATCAACAAACCAAGGTGTATGCAATGTTAGAGAAAATAGATCTTCATTTTAAAAAGAATCATCAACAACACCTTCTGCTAATTGAGTGATTAATCTAGATGAAAATGTTTTCACCACATTTCCTTACCAAGTTTGTCCACTATGGTGATATCAAATTTTTGTAACAATAATAGCCATCTAACAAGTCTTCCACCAACCATAGATTTATTCATTAAATACCTTATTGCAGTGTGAACAGTGTGAATGAAGATTGGACACATTATGATATAGTGTCTAAACTTGTTAATTACATAGACAACTGCCAACATCTCTTTTTCTATGACTGTGTAGTTGAGTTCTACCCCTTGTAAATTCTTGCTAATGTAGTATATGGCATACTCCTTATTACCTTCCTTATATCCAAGTATTGTTCCTATGGAAAAGTCAGAAGCATATGTCTATATGTGGAAAGGACAAATCCAATTTGGTTCTCTCAAGATAGGTGCTTTTGTTAGTGTTGTCTTAATTGCTTCAAAAGAGTGTTGGCATTCTATGGCCCATTCAAATTCTATATACTTTGTGAGTAGAAAAAATAAGGGTGTTGCAATTTTGATAAAATCATGAATGAATCTTCTATAGTAGCTTTCACGTCCTATAGAAACTCTTGACATATCTTTGTTTTTGTGGTGCAAGGAGTGTGGAGATTATTTTAATTTTATTAGGATCCACTTCAATCCCTTCACTTGATACAAAATTTCCTAGGACAATCCCTTGGGTCATCATGAAAAATTTCTCATGACTTAGGGATAGGTTGTTGTCTTGATACCTCTTTAAATTTTCTCTAGGTTCTTGAGTGCTTCATCATAGGTTTCTCCATAGGTTGTGAAATCATCCATGTAGATTTCCATGGAGTCATGTACAAAATCTGAGAAAATTCTTAGCACTACCCTTTGAATTGTGGTTGGAGAATTACATAGTCCATAGGGAAGAAAAAAATAGGCATATGTGCCCCAAGGGCATTAAATGTGGTTGTATCTTGGTCCTCTGGAGCTATTCTAATATGGTTCTAGCCACTAAATCCATCTAGAAAGGAGTAATTTTTGCCTACTAGGGAGTCAAGCACTTGATCAATGAAAGGTAGTGGAAAGTGGTCCTTTCTAGTGGCAGTGTTTAATTCTCTATAATCCACACATACTCTCCATTTCCATCCTTTCTTAGGGACAATAACTAGAGGTGACACACATTTACTATTAGAAATAGGGTAAGTGAAGCCTGCATCAAGTAATTTTTGTAACTCAATTTTGACTAGATATCTCTTAGTGTAGGGTTCATCCTCCTCTAGGGTTGTCTAATTGGTTTAAAACCATCATTTATATAGATATTTTTCATGCATAGGTCTAGATCAATTCCCTTAATGTCATAGTAGTTCCATGCAAAGGTTGCTACATGTTATTGTAGCACAATGGTTAGGCAAGTCGGTTGTTCAATAGTTAATTCACTGTTAGCATTCAACATTCTACCTAGCATAATTTCTAAGGTCTTAGATGTTGATTGTATGGATGAAACATAAAATACAACAATATTTGGGACACATTATTATGGTATTAAAGAATGGAAAATATGAGATACTAATTTTGATGAATTGATAGGTATAATATTTTGTAAAGGATACTGCAGGCATGATAGACAATCCTTTTGCTATGAGTTCCTATCACAGTTATTATATATAATGTGTGCAATTAAATTATCCTCATCTTGGTTTTTCAATAAAGGGATACATTCAATGGTCATGAGATTCTACAGAGAGTACCGGTCTTCTTCATCCAGGGTAGGCCATATGGTCTTCTCTAAATTTGTATGAGGTTGGGTTGGTGGATAAAGGCCCAACTTCTTGGTCACAATTCCATTTGAGATTATCATATTTCTAGACCTACAACCTATAAATACATCAATTATTGCTAACCATGTTCTTCCTAGAATAAGGGGATAGCCTACAAGGTAGCTTTTGGCTCCAGAACTATAAAATCTACAAGGTACTCCCATGAATCCAAAGCTATGACCAATTCCTCAATGATGCCTTCAGGTCTCACCATTTACCTATCTACCAACTATAAAACAATGGATGTAGGTCTAAGGTTCACTAATTTTAAAATTTGCATTTTTTCCTTAGTCATCACATAGATGGTTTCCCCCAAGTCAATCAAGGTGTTTTTGATGAGGGTACCATTTATATTAACATCTGTAGTTGGACTTCCAAGGTCTATGTATTTAAGGACAATGATATTCCCTAACATGATATCAACAAGATTCCCTAAGACATGTATAGTTTGAGGATCTTTCCTTTTTCTCCTTGGTCTTTTAAGACAAAGGTCTCTCACTATTTTTGTGTAAGTTTCTCTAATTGGTTAGTTTCAACTTATTTCTGATTTTTTTGAACAACTAATCATTCAAGGAATAGAGGTTGTGGACTTGAAATGGTATGGTTCACCTGATTTGATTGAGGTTCCACAAGTGGATTGTACAAGTCTTTTGGTAAGATTTCTTCATCTTCCAACTCAATTATTTGAGGGGATGAAGGCCCGACCAATGTTTTCCCTATCTTGAGGTAGACATCACTCACCTCTACCCCATAAGTTGGGTATTGAATAGCCTCATTAGTGTAAGCATGTTGAACAGCTTTGTTATTTGGGTTAGGTGTAGGTTGGGTTGGAAATTGAGGTGCCCTTGGAGGCTAAGTTGATGGATTTGTTGGATTGGGCATGATTTCTTGTTGTTGTGGTTGTAAGGGATACTGGTAATTTACATTCTATTTTTTCAATTGTTGGCCCTTTTTCCATTGATTTTATTGTGGCCATTGGGGGTTGTAGTTAGATCCTTAAAAAATTTGTTGTGGCCATATAGGTTGTTGTTGTTGGTTCCAATTTGGTTAGGGATTTTTCCATTGGTTTTGTG